>ML794513.1:275377-285481 GCA_009831015.1 Picea engelmannii
ATATATATATATATATATATATCAAGGAGATCTAGTATTAGCACCATCTTATATCAACTCATATTGTATTCTAAAGTGGATATATTGTAAAAGGAGGTTTCCCCCTCAAAGCAGAATGCAATTCATTGATTTTGTATCAATTTTAAGGCATTGGATCACAACATTTGGTATCAGAGCTCATTGATCCTAGGGTTTTTCTTCTCCAAGCAAGTCATATTATATTTTTCTCTATAAAAAAATTTCTAGGATGATTCAGACATGTAAACTTAGAGGTGATTTATAGGACATCAAAAGGTATATGTGGTAAAACATTTAGCTTATGGGTCATCATAATTTTCGAAATACACCCTGTGGAAGATAGGGTATCTGACTAGTCCTATTAACTAGTCTCAAACAGGTCCTCTTGGTAAAATCATCATATCTTCTTTAGTGAGGCTCCAAATTCAGTGAGACCAATTGAAGTGGAAAAATTATAGTCTGTAGTATTCCTCGTAAATGTTTTAGAATCATATATCAAATAGTGTGTGTGGGGAATGCTACAAAAGTTAGCTCTATTGGAAAGGACAAAAACCAGAAAGGTGTGGGGAAGTTACCCTAACGTTTTCTAGAGACATCCAATTTTGGTTAGGCCTATGGCATTACAGAGAGGGCATATAAAAGTACTATAGGATGAAATTTCAGACTCACAACAAAGGTCGAGTAGGAGGACAGAATCCAAATTAATGGTTTGAAAGGTACATAATTGTTAGACAGTTGGCTTAGGCTGATGGATAGTTGGTATGGATTTTTGGTTGTCATTGATATCAACACTTGAAGAAAGTCCGGTAGCACAAAGGTTTGGGTAATGGACCCAAGTTTATTTGATGTAAATATGAATCATTATTTTTTTGTCATGGTTGATAATAAGTATAAATGGATGAAATCCAAAGTGCTCCCCTTATGGTGAAAGCCCTCATGGGAAGACGTTTTGCGGATTGAGTTATCCTAGAAGTATGGTTAGAGAACCCATGCTTATTTGTGGAATAATGAGATAAAGGTCAGTGAATTTGTAAGTGAAACTATCCTATATGGATAGTGCTTGTCATGCCATTTCCGGTGGTATGTGGAATGTCACATAACTCCTCACGGTTAGAGAGTTATGGCCATGAGAAGTTGGAGAACCCGGGTTTGGGTAATGGACCCAAGTTTGTTTGATGGATAATGGTATGAGTTTTGATATATTTTACTATTCTATATGTATATTACATTTCATTCCATTTTTGTTGGTATGTGGAACGTCACATAACTCCTCACTGTTTGAGAGTTATGGCCTTACGAAGTTGAAGGACCCTCATATGTCATCTAGAAGCCCCAAAAGGTCAAAGTCGTCAAAGTGGTATAAGAGATTTTAGAAGGTAAATAATAAAGTGAAGTGATGAGTGTACTATAATTCAAAGTGAATACAAATAAATTATTTAAATAATACATTTAATGGAGAAATTAGAAGTGGGTTAACCCTAAAATAAGGAAAGTGGGCAAAGTGACCTAGAAGATGTTTTTAAGGAAGCTACTTGGAGAGTATAAATAAGAGGCAAGGATCTATAATTTTAGATCACACTCGAGCATATTGAATATCTATAGGTTTCTGAGGTAACCAAAGGATATCTAAGTCAAATTTCTGAGGGAAGGTGAAGAAAATAAGGTCGGAATTCAAGGAAGGATAAATTATTTTGATGATTCCTTCTAAGGCATGTTAATTACAGGTCATCTCCCAATTTTCGTAATAATTTTTTTTCTATTATGATTCAGACCATGAAATTTCTATTCCGTTGAGGAAACATATCGAAGTATCTGTGGTAAAAAAATCATCTTGTGGGTCGTCATATTTTTGGAGTTACATTCCATGGAAAATATGGTTTGTGGTTAGTCCTGAAACTAGTCTAAAACAGGTGTTTTGGGTAAAAACATCATAAATTATTCATAACAGATCCAAATTTAGTAGGACAATATGTGTTGGTTAGAGTAAAGTTTGTAGTATTCTGTGTAATATTTTCATATAGATTCAACAAACATTACATGTGGGGAATGCTCTACAAGGTTTCTCTCTAGAATAAGCCATAATTCATAAAGGTATGTCATTTTTTCTATAACTCATTTTATGAGAGGTTCCAAGTAGTGACACTTGGAGTAATTGCATAAAACACATTGAAGAACATTTTGTATCAGTTTCATGTCTTATTCATTACATGTACAAAGTTATGATTATTTCAAGTTAGGGTTGTTGACTAATCCAAAACTAGTCATGTGAGACTAAAGAAAAGTTTGATGAAAATGCTAGTCTCGTGTTGTTAAAGTTAAGGAAGGTTTGCAGGTATGTGATCATATAAAGTAGGTCTATTACAGAGTTACAAATCAGATTTGGATGATGAAATTGATGAGGGCATTTGGTTGAGGTACATGTCGGGTACATGGTTGAGATAAGTAGTTGATGAGTTGGCACATACATGAGGTGTATAGTTGATGATGTTGGTACATCTTGATGAGTCATAGTTGATGAGTAGTTGATACATGATTGGTACATACTTGGTACATGGTTGGAGGCACTTGTTATTAGTATTTTTGAAACATGGTTTATGGATGATGTAGCATACTTGTATTATTAGAAGCACATATTGATCTTGGTGATGATTATGAGTTGTTGTGTTATGCTTGGTTGATGCCCATATTTGAGATTTGTCTTGGTGAGTGATATTGGTGAGTAGATATGATTTGGTTGATTATTGATGAGACAGGTTGTTGTGATAGGTTGCTTGGACAAGTTTTTGTGACAGGTTGTTGTGACGGGTTATTTGTACAAGTTTGGTGCATGGTTGATGCACTTGTTCATGGTACAGGTTGAGGTACAGGTTGGTGCATGGTTGATGCACTTGTTTATGGTACAGTTTGATTACAGGTTGTTTGGTACAGGTTGGTGCATGGTTGATGCACTTGTTTATGGTACTGTTTGATTACAGGTTGTTTGGTACAGGTTGGTGCATGGTTGATGCACTTGTTTATGGTACAGGTTGATTACAGGTTGAGGTACAGGTTGATGCATGGTTGATGTATGGTTTAGGTTATTGGTACATGTTATTTGGTGTAGGTTGATTGGTACAAGTTTACAGCAGTATATCTCACAGTGATAGTGTGATAGTGGTTCCATCATTCTACTTATACGTCAGGGAGGTTGGATGGGGAAAGGACAGGTGGTTGTAGCCACCTTCCAGTTGTAGCCGAAGAACATAGGGGGTTGTATCCTTCTTCTGGTTGTAGCTAGAGAATTGGGGCATTGGAGTTTCCCTCAGGTTGTAGCCTAAGAAACTAGGGAGTTGGAGCCTCCTTCCAATTGCAGTTGGAAAAAAAAGGAAGTTGGTGCTTCTAATGAATGTAATTCTTCAAGACATATAAGAAAAAGCATTCCTTGGTTTTCTCTCTCTTTGGGTTTCCACGTAAAACACTAGTGTACTGTGTATGTGTATGATTTTTCATTTGTTCATTGCTTATTTACTCTGCATTTATTGGATGATAATGATACATCAATATAACACTTGGATTATATGGTTAAAAAGGATTAAATTTCTCTATTACGGATTCACCCCCCCTCTCAATAATCCAACAATTGGTATCAGAGTCGGTTCCTTCAGGAAATAGTTTAACCATTGGAAGGAGATCATGGATTATTATGAGAATGGATTACCAATGTTTAATTGTCAGAATGGTTTTAAGTATGAGATGTGGAGCATAAGGATGGAAGTATTTTTACAGACAGAGGGACATTATATTTGACTATCAGTTGTTATAGGATATGATAGTTCAAAAAGGGAAAAGAAAGCAGCCAAAAAGGAATTGAGGAAGAATAACAAAATAGCAGTGGATTCCATCTGGGAAGGATTACCTAATCTGGTAAGAGAAAAGGTTGGTAAATGTTCATCAGCAAAATAACTTTGGGATAAGTTACATGACATATATTCTTCACCCATCATAGATTCATAAAATGTCAAAGAATATGCAAATAAAAATCAAGAAGAATTATGTTCACCATGTCAAGCAGATTCAAAAGATGAAGAGAACCTAATCACCATCGGTATGTTGTTTTGTTTTGATTGTGAAAAACGTGGACATCTTGAACTAGAATTCCATGAAGGACATGAGACAAAAAAACTAATTGAAAAGGAAGACAATTATGAAGAAGAATTGATTAGTTCTTTAGATGAACTAAGAGAAGAAAAAAATTCACTCAAGAAAGAATTGATAAAACAAAAGGAAAGTTTTCACTTTTTTGAAGAATCCCAAAAGGTCATTGAGAACTTAAGAACTCAGCTAGAAGAATCCAGAAAGATCGAATAAAATCTTGAATATCAAAAGCAGTGTTTGGAAACCAACATAGAAGCACAGAAGGAAGAAGCGGAAATGAGAGACAAGATATTGACCGATCATCTTAAGGAAAGAACTAACGATCTAAACCAACATGAAGTAGAGTTTGGTCAAGAAGAGAAAGGACTTGAAGAAGAAATAATCACATTAAAAATTCAGCTTGAAGAAGCGAAAAGAACAGAAGAAGTCATGAAGTCTCAGATAATTAAAAAAGAAGAAGAGGTTGAGAAGATTGAAGAAGAAGTTGTCACATTGAGAAGTAAAATCATCAAACTCAACAAGAACGTTGAAGAGACAGAAAAATCCACATCAGTTATAGAGAATGAAGAGAAGCACTCTAGGTTGCTAGAAAAGAAGAATGAAGAAAGTTAAAAGAGTTATGTAGAAGTACTCAAAAGAACGAATCATGGTCAACCAAAATCTAAGAAAACTATTGAAGATACATCTTCAAGAAGACCATCCATGTTCAAGCCACAAAGAAGCTTCAATCATGATCATGATTAGTCCAGGAAAATATTTAGAGGGACTACGCCACAAAGAAGATCAACCACTCCCAGGTATGCAAATTTATTTTATGGTAATTGTTTTTATTGTACTAACTTTGGACATAAGGTTGTAAATTGCAGGGATTATAAAAGAAATGTCCAAGCAAGAAGTGCCTATGTGGTCGCATGTAACATTGAGTGTTACAAATGTCATAACTATGGACACATAGCCAGTTAGTGTAGAAGCATGATCGATACTTCCATGAAAGAGAATATTGATATTAGATATAAGAAAGTATGGATAAGAAAACAGGAATTACAGGTGAACAAACACCAAGTACTAGAGATCGCAAGATTGGCAATAAAATGAGATGAAGAAAATTCTGCAAAGAAAAGGAAAGATGTCAGATACAAAAAGGTTTGGAAAATAACTGAAAGAAAGGAAGGACAAGTAAAAAGGGAACAGGTTTAAGAGATTGTACTTTCAGGCATTGTAGTGAAAGATGAATCCACAGATAGAAAGAAAGAAGTCAAAGCTCAGAGAGATAATGAATCTACCAATGAAGATGAAGATGATGATGAACACACATCAGAGCAGGAATTGTTCTGAGCCATCCGGCTTAGAGACTCCCAAGTAATATGAATATTAGACAAGGGGAGTCTATGCAATAACTGTGACAGACCAAAAAACCATTCTTCGAGCAGCTTGCAAAGTTTGAGAAGACAGATTCAGAGAAATTAGTTAGCAGAAGTACAGTTTGATATATTAATCAAGACTTCATGATAGTATAGTGATAAATGGGTTAGCATTATGGACAGTTGTGCAAGTAGAGTCTTGGACAGTATGGACAAAGATGGATTTGTAAGAACACTTAGTAGGTTTGGACAAATATATGATAGTGGACGAGAGCATGGATTCATAGATTGGTTTAGAGAGTGGTTCAGAGACAAAGGAACATTATCATAATCGATCATAATTACATAAGAAATGGCTCAAATAATGCTAATGGATTCCAAATTGGAAAATATTTTTTGGACACATGCAGTGCATACATCAGTTCACATTCAAAACAAAGTAATGCTCAGAATAAACAATGAAAAAACTCCCTACAAACTATGGAAAGGAAGCGCAGACAACAACCTCTACATCAAGGTAACTCAAGGTAATATTTTATTAATTGAAATTTATGTTGATGATATTGTTTTGGAAGTACTAATGACAAGTTAAGCCAGGAATTTGCAAAGAATATGCAGAATGAATTTGAAATGTCATTACTTAGAGGACTATCCTTCTTTTTGGGTCTTCATATATGTCAAAGAAACCAAGGAATTTTTATTTCTCAAACTAAGTATATTAGAGAAATGCTAAAGAGGTTCGGAATGGAAGATTGCAAACCAGTTACCACTCCTATGCAAACCAGTTGCAAGTTGAGAAAATATGATGATTCAAAGTCTACAGACCAGAGGCAATACAGGTCAATGATTGGTATCTTACTATATGTGACGGCATCCAGACCAAATATAATGCAGGCAGTTGGACAAGTGACGTGATTTCATGCATCACCAAAGGAATCACATGTATTAGGAGTGAAGAGGATTTTCGGATATCTCAAAGGAACATAAGAGTTTGGATTATGGTATCCAAAAGGAAAGGATCTATCACTTATTTCCTACATAGATGCAGATTGGGCAGGTTGCTTTAATGACTGATGAAGCACCAGTGGAGCAACATTCTACTCGGGTGAGCGTTTAGTATCTTCGCTAAAAAAGAAACAATCATCAATATCCGTATCTATAGTCAAGGCAGAGTATATTGCAGCATTAGCATGTTGTACACAAGTTCTATGGATGAAACAAACTTTGACATATATACAAGTTGAGTATGATGAGCCCATTCCAATCTATTGTGATAATACAAGTGCCATCAGTATCTCAAAAAACCCAGTGATGCACTCCAAGCGAAGCACATTCCAATCAAGTATCACTTTCTATGGGAACGGGTTGCAGAGAAGAACATCAGAGTTGAATATGTGGGAACAAAAGAACAAGTGGCATACATCTTTACAAAACCGCTTCCATGGGAAGCCCTTGAGTATCTTCGCCAGAGACTAGGAGTAATTTCTACTCCAAAATGAATTATTTTGAATGCTTATCTTATATGTCTTAAATGTACATGAGGAAGCACCATAAATAGGACAAAGGGGGAGAGATTTATCATATGAAAAGGTAAATGCTTGGAGAGAGAGCATAGTGGCATGTTTCCAAGGGGAGCGATTGTCACAAGGGAAGAATGAACGATATGAATTCAGAGTGATACCCTTTGTCAAAGGGGAAGAAATTATTCATATGAATGGAAAAATAGCAATCATAGGCTTATAAACACAAAGAAAAATCAAAGGCACATACACAGGGGGAGTAGCCCTAAGGAGAGTTCAGTCAGGGGGAGCAACCCCAAAGGGAGATACCCTTTGCCATTGATATCAAATGGGGAGAGATAGAAACATTGATGAAGAGTATAAGCATGAATGTTATCATGACTAAGTGTTTCCATCAATGTTGGTGTTACCATCAATTCCAAAGGGGGATATTGTCAGACAGTTGGCTTAGGTTGATGGATAGTTGGTATGGATTGTTGGTTGTCATTTATGTCAACCCTTGAAGAAATCCCGGTAGCACAAAGGTTTGGGTAATGGACCCAAGTTTTTTTATGTAAATATGACTCATTATTGTCTTATCATGGTTGATAATAAGTAGAAATGGATGAAATCCAAAGTGGTCCCCTTATGGTGAAATCCCTCACGAGAAGACGCTTTGCAGATTGAGTTATCCTAGAAGTATGGTTAGATAACCCATGCTTATTTGTGGAATAATGAGATGAAGGTCAGTGAATTTTTTAGTAAAACTATCCTATATTGATAGTTCTTGTCATGCCATTTCTGGTGGTATGCGGAACATCACATAACTCCTCATGGTTAGAGAGTTATGGACATGCGAAGTTGGAGAACCCAGGTTTGAGTAATGGACCCAAGTTTGTTTGATGGATAATGGTATGAGTTTTGATATTTTTTAGGTAATACTATTCTATATGGATAGTGCATTTCATTCCATTTCTGGTGGTATGTGTAACGTCACATAACTCCTCACATTTTGAGAGTTATGGCCTTACGAAGTTGGAGGACCCTCATATGTCATCTAGAAGTCCCAAAAGGTCAAAGTAGTCAAAGTGGTTTAAGAGATTTTAGAAGGTAAATAATAAAGTGAAGTGATGAGTGTACTATAATTCAAAGTGAATAAAAATTAATTATTTAAATAATAAATTTAATGGAGAAATTAGATGTGGGTTAACCCTAAAATAAGGAAAGTGGGCAAAGTGACCCAGAAGATGTTTTTAAGGAAGTTACTTGGAGAGTATAAATAAGAGGCAAGACTCTCTCATTTCAGATCACACTTGAGAATATTGAATATATATAGGTGTCTAAGGTAATTAAAGGATATCTAAGTCAAAATTCTGAGGGAAGGTGAAGAAAAGAAGGTTGGAATTCAAGGAAGGGTAAATTCGTTTGATGATGTTTTCTAAAGTATGTTATTTACAGGTCATCTCCCCATTTTCACAATAAATTGTTTTATAGAATGATTCAGGCCGTGCAATTCCTATTTCCTTGAGGAAACATATCCAAGGATTTGTGGTAAAATATTCATCTTGTGGGTCTTTGTATTTTTGGAGTTACACTCCGTGTAAAATAGGGTTTGTGGCTAGTCCTGAAACTAGTCTAAAACAAGTGTTTCGAGTAAAAACATCATAACTTCTTCATAACAGATCCAAATTCAGTAAGACAAAATGTGTTGGTTAGAGTACAGTATGTAGTATGCTATGTAATATGTTCATATCGATTCAACAAATATTACATTAGGGGAACTCTCTACAAGGACGTTCTCTAGAATAAGCCAGAATTTAGCAAGGTATGCCATTTTTGCTATAACTCCTTTTCTGAGAGGTTCCAAGTAGTGACACCTGGAGTAATTGTATAAAACACATTGAAGGACATTTATATCAGTTTCATATATTTATTCATTACAGGTATAAAATTATGATTATTTCAAGTTAGGGTTGTTGACTAATCCAAAACTAGCCATGTGAGACTAAAGAAAAGTTTGATCAAAATGCTAGTCTCTTGTTGTTAAAGTTAAGGAAGCTTTGTAGGTATGTGATCATATATATCGGGTCTATTACAGAGTTACAAATCATATTTGGATGATGAAATTGATGAGGGAATTTGGTTGAGGTACATGTCGAGTACATGGTTGAGACAAGTAGTTTATGAGTTGGAACATACATGAGGTGTATAGTTGATGATGTTGGTACATCTTGATGAGTCATAGTTGATGAATAGTTGATACATGATTGGTACATACTTGGTACATGGTTGGAGGCACTTGTTAGTATTATTGTTGACACATGGTTTATGGATGATGTAGCATACTTGTATTATTAGAAGCACATATTGATCTTGGTGATGATTATGAGTTGTTGTGTTATGCTTGGTTGATGCCCATATTTGAGATTTGGCTTGGTGATTGATATTGGTGAGTAGATATGATTTGGTTGATAAGATTGATGAGAGAGGTTGTTGTGATAGATTTTTTGGACAATTTATTGTGACAGGTTGTTGTGACAGGTTATTTGTACAGGTTTGGTGCATGGTTGATGCACTTGTTCATGGTACAGGTTGGTGCATGGTTGATGCACTTGTTTATGGTACATGTTTATTACAGGTTGTTTGGTACAGGTTGGAGCATGATTGATGCATTTTTTTATGGTACAGTTTGATTACAGGTTGATGCATGGTTCAAGTTACTGGTACAAGTTATTTGGTGCAGGTTGATTGGTACATTTTTATAGCAGTATATCTCACAGTGATAGTGTGACAGTGGTTCCATAATTATACGTATACATCATGGAGGTTGGACGGGGCAAGGACAGGTGGTTGTAGCCACCTTTCGGTTGTATCCAGAGAACATATGGGGTTGTAGCCTCCTTCTGGTTGTAGCCAGAGAATTGGGGAGTTGGAGCTTCCCTCAAGTTGCAACCTGAGAAAATAGGGGATTGGAGCCTCCTTCCAGTTGCATCTGGAAAAAAAAGGAAGTTGGTGCTTCCAATGAATGTAATTATTCAAGACATATAAAAAAAATAATTACGTGGTTTTCTCCCACTTTGGGTTTCCACGTA
>ML794513.1:285496-327805 GCA_009831015.1 Picea engelmannii
CCCCCCCTCCCCCAGAGTAATCCAACAATTACTTACAATTGGCATAAATTTGTATTTGAAGATCTATTTCTAGTGATTCAAAATTTGTGATAAGTATAGAATAGAGGAGTATTATTATTATTATTCCATATGGGTCCAAAAAATATTTCAATACCAATTAAACCTCCATAAGTCACATCTATGACTCAAAAATAAAATGAGGACATACATAACAGGATTTCCAAAGTGGAGGAACAACTTAAGGATTTGAGTGACAAGTCTAATAATTGGGTAAACTAACAAAGACAAATTCAATAAATTGAAAGGAATATGAATTATATGGAAAATAAGATGGAAGAAAATAAGAATGGCATTAAAGAATAAATACAAAATTCCATGAAAGAAATGAAAAATTCCATGTCTTCCATGATTTTTCAAGCTCTAGATGAGAGATTCACTAAAGGAGATATCAAAATTCAAGGGACTCGTGAAAATAAATGTAATATTCATGTTGAACAAACTTCTAATAATCAACCATTTTCAACTAGTGAATCTAACTCTAATATTGGAGTTAATTATGGTGGGGGTCCTAAATTCAACTTTCCCAAAATTGAATTAAAGAAGTTTTATGGTACAAAGGTCTTTACTTGGGTGAACCATATATAGAAATATTTTGAACTACAAAATATTATAGATGATACGAAAAGGATTCACATAGAAACCTTGAACTTTGAGATAAAACCATATGAATGGTATCAATGGATAGTAAAACGGCAACCCCCTTTATATCACTACGGGATTATTTACAAGAGACTTAGAAGAACAATATTGGAATGTTTGGGAACATGACTACTTCAATCAATTGACAAGAATCAAGCCTTAGGTGACATTGAAGATTATAATTCAAAATTTAAGGTATTGGCCATAAGGGTGGATAACATGAGTGATGAACACTTGTTGGAAACTTACATGGGTGGATTAACAGAAGACATTAAACATGAGATTTTCTTAAGACGTCCTACAAATATTATGGAAGCTATGCAAAATTCTTTTCATATTCATGCCAAAAATAAGGCTACACAAGTATAGCATTGGAAGCAAATATCATTTTGGGGGTCATAAGACAACCATACCTCAAACAAAAAGGTTGAAACCTCAACAAATGGATGAAATAAAAGCAAAAGGACTATGTTTCAATTGTGACAACAAGTATAGTAAAAGGAATAAATGCAGTGAGAAGATATTATTCTACATAGACTATGAAGAGGAAGATGATAGTGTACCTAAACCAACAAGGTTGACACCTCAACAAATGGATGAAAGAAGAGAAAAAGGATTGTGTTTCACATGTGAAAACAAGTACAGTAAGGGGCATAAATGCAGTGAGAAGAAATTATTCTACATAGACTGTGAAGAGGAAGAAGATCAGGAATTGGAACCGCCACATGATCCAAATCTAGAAGAGACTACTCCAACAATATCTTATCATCCATTGGTTGGAATCATTACTCCACAAACCCTCAAGACACAAGGATACATCAAAAATAAAAAGGTAACAGTATTGATTGATTCTAGTAGTACCCATAATTTCATCAATTACAAATTAGCAAAAGATCTCAATTGCTTTGTATATCCTACACCAGAGTTTCAAGTAATGATTGTAGATGGAGGTACCATAAAACATTTAAGGAAATTCCATAGTATTAAGATCAACATGGGGGAGTATTTTCTAGATAACCCCATGATTTCCATCCAAATGGGGGGTGTTGATGTCGTATTAGGGGTCCAATGGTTTCAATCATTGGGAATAGTGGCCTTTTATTTTCAAGATATTTTCATGAGATTTTCCTCAAATGGAAAGGAAATTGAGCTTAGACCCCTCTAAAGTGATAAGCTCTAATATCATGGACACATCACTCAAAAAGGGACACCAAGGTGTAATTTCACAATTGTGCTCACTTGATGTTCAAACATCTATCACCCCTGCTCCATTAGATCTCCAAATAATTATAAAAAATCATTCCAAGGTATTTGGTGAAATTCCTAAGGGTCTTCCACCTACTCGAGATCATGACCATGCTATTCATTTGCAAATAAGAAGTGTACCACCTAACATTATTCCTTACATGTATCCATATGCACAGAAGAGTGATATTGAGCGCATGATCCAGGAAATGTTAGAGGTTGGCATCATTCAACAGTGGTGTTGGTTACAAAAAAGGATGGTTCATGGCATATGTTTAAAAATTATAGACAACTCAACAAAATGAATTTCAAAGATAATTTTTCTATCACTGTCATTAATGAATTATTAGTTGAATTGCACAGAGAAAAAGTATTTACTAACTTGGATCTTTGTTCGGGATATCATCAAATCATAATGAGGCAAGAAGAAATTCCTAAAACAGATTTTAGAACACATGAAGTTAATTGTGAGTTTTTGGTTATGCCATTCGGACTTACTAATGCACCTTCCACATTTCAAATCTTGATGAATTCTATTTTCAAGCACTTCCTTAGAAAATTAGTGTCAGTATTTTTTGATGACATACTAATCAACAACAAATCTTGGGAAGAGCATGTACAACATGTTGAAAGAGTATTACAACTATTGGAAGAGAAACAACTTTATGCAAAGTCTTCCAAGTGTGCCTTTGGGGTTCAAGAAGTGGAATATTTGGGTCATATTATATATCATGAAGGTGTAAGAGTGGACCCTAAAAATATTAAAGCTATGAGTGAATGGCCAATTCCCAAAACCTTGAATAAACTTAGAGGATTCTTAGGATTGACAGGATATTACCGCAATTTTTTCAAGAACCGCATTCAAATAGCAGCACCTCTAACAACATTATTAAAGAATGAAGCATTTTCTTGTACCAAAGAAGTAACCAAAGATTTTGAAAAACTTAAGGATCATATGTGTACAACTCCCATCTTTTCCACACCTGACTTTACAAAAACATTTATTGTGGAGTGTGATGCCTCATGCCATGGAATTGGTGCAATTTGAAAGAAACCAACTTAAAGTAAAAAACTTATTCAAACACATTTATGAAAAAAAAAAATTGGCCATACTATATGCAATTCAGAAATGGTGCTCTTACCTAATAGGAATACACTTCAAAGTAAAAACATATCATGATAGTTTGAAGTACTTCTTGGAGCAACGATTGTCTTCAAAAGAGAAACAAAAATAGGTTGCAAATATGTTGGGTTATGACTTTGAAATTATCTACAAAAAAAGGAAAACATAATGTTGTGGGAGATTCCCTTTCTAGGAAAGAAGAAGAAACATAAGGTTCATTATGTGTTATTTCTATTCTGCAATGTGATTGGGTGAAATAAGCAACGATAAAATGGAATCAATATCAATAGGTATGCAAGATCATTCAACAACTACAAGAATACCCCAGTTTAGTATATAATTTTGTATGGAAGAATGATTTGCTATGGTATCATGATTTTCTATATTTATGTAATAATTCCCAACTCAAACAGAAGATCCTTCTGGAATTACACACTTCTCCTATAGGGGGGAATTTAGGATTCTTAAAAACATACCACAGGATCAAGAATGATTTTTTTTCTGGGAAGGTCTTAAAAATGATGTTAAAAATTTTGTGTCTCAATATTTGGTTTGCCAATATAATAAGAGATAGACAATCAAGACTCCAGGTCTCCTACAACAATTAGCTATACCAAGACAACATTGGGAAGAAGTTTCAATGGATTTTATTACAGGTTTACCTAAATGCGAACGAAATACTGTCATCATGGTAGTAGTGGATCGACTAACAAAGTATGCCTATTTTTTTCTCTCTTTAGCATCCTTTTAAAGAAATTACAGTAGCCACAACATTCATGGAAACAATTCAAAAACTACATGGAGTCCCTAAGATTATTGTAAGTGAAAGAGACCCAATTTTCATGAGAAATTTTTGGACTGAATTATTTTCTTGTTTGGGTACTCAATTGGCTCATAGCTCATCTTACCACTCTCAATCCGATGGGAAAAATAATATTGTGAATAAATTTCTAAAAGGATATCTTTGTTGCTTTTGCATCCAATAAATAGACACAATGGGTCAAGTGAGTTCCCTGCGTGGAATGGTGGTACAACACATCCTTCCATACTTCATGAAAAATATCTCAATTTCTGGCACTTTATGGATATCATCCTTCATCCATCACATCACCCTTGAAATGGAATAAAAAGGTTCAAGCAGTCGAGGACCACATAGGGAACCAACAAGAGGTCCTCAAACTATTGAAGGACAACTTGGTTATGGCACAAAATAAGATGAAACAAGAAGAAGATCAACATCGTAGTGAAAAGGAATTTGAATTGGGGGATTGGGTATTTCTAAGTCTACAACCATATAAACAAATGTCCCTAAAGAAACAAAAGAAAGAAAATAAATTAGCACCCAAATTTTTATGGCCCCTATAAGGTTTTGCAAAATATTGGAAGTATGGATTACAAATTGGATTTTCCTCATCTTCACATGTACATCTAGTCTTCCATGTTTCTTACTTAAAGAAGGTCATCAGAAACAAGATCCCAGTCCAAAATATTTTACTAGAGATCAATGAAGAAGGGAAAATCATACAAGATTCAGAAACAATCCTTGAAACAAGAATTAAGCAGCTGAGAAATCCAAAAATTATAGAGTACCTCGTCAAATGGAAGAACCTACTAGTGGAAGAGGCGACATGGGAAGATGATTTATTCATGAAGAACCACCCAAGGTTAGTCAAGTGTTGAGGAAAACAAGGGGAGGGGCATGTTAAGCCCTAGATAAAGCCCCATGTTATGTATAAAACCCCTTATTAATCCCTAGATATTGAATTATTACATTTCTAGTAGGTCGGCTAAACCCTTCGTTCCACCCATTCATCGTAATTGTAACCCTTTGTCTCCTACACATATCAAGGAGATCAAATATTATGATTATATTATTTCAACTCATATTGTATTCTGAAGTGGATATGTTGTAAAAGGAGGTTTCCCCCTCAAAGTCAACTGTAATTCATTGATTTGTTTCATTTTTAAGGCATTGGATCATGACATTCAATTTTTTCAGGTGTGAGCTAAAATCTTGAGAAAGATTTATATTTTATTCATTGAAACTTCTCCATTTCCCCTCACTAGTCCAACTCATTTATTCCCACTTCCCCAATCCACCTCACCAATCCCACTTGTGATATCATGGCCAGTACTCAAGGCATTTCCCTCTCAGTCAACCACCTGATGCTTTCTATTAATCAACAACATAATTACATGCTTCATAATCACATTACATGAAGTCTTACCATAGTTACAGTTATGGGGGAAAACAGGGTGTTACAAAGTGAGGGGAAGGGACCCTCTCTAAATTAGTATCTAGTTTTGTTAGATTAAAAGGATGTTTTTCTAAGAGATTTTTCAGGGTTACCTCTTGAGAGGGAGATTGATTTCACAATATAACTAAAACCAAGTGTGAAGCCAATTTCTAAGACACTATATAGAATGACAGCTCTAGAACTTTGTGAATTGAAGATGCAGTTGAAGTGACTACTTGACTTGGGGTGTATAAGGCCGAGTGTTTCACCTTGGGGTGCACTAGTAATATTTGTCAAGAAAAAATATGGTTCCTTATGACGGTGTATAGATTATAGGGACTTGAACCAAGCACAATGAAGAATAAGTACCCAATACCTTGGATAGATGATCTCTTTGATTAGATGAAATGAGCAACAATTTTCTCAAAAATTGTTCTACGATCAGGGTACCACTAGTTAAGGATTAAGGAAGGAAACTTTCCTAAAACCGCCTTCTAAAATCGGTTTGGAAATTATGAGTTCATAGTGGTGCCTTTTGTTTTGACTAATGCACCCGTTGTACTCATGAGCCTCATGAATGGTGTATTCTGAAAGTACTTAGACCGCTTTGTGCAAGTATTTCTAGATGATATTCTCATCTATTACATGAACAAAAGAGAATATGAGGAACACTTGCGAGTGGTGTTGTCATGCCTAAGAGAGAACATGTTGTATGTAAATTTGATTAAATTCTCTTTCTTTTCTCAGAAAGAGATTCACTATCTTGGTCATATTATTTCGAGAGAAGAAATTTCAATGGACCCAGAAAAGGTGATGGCCATAACGGATTGGCTAGTGCCAAAAAATTCTCATGAGGTGGGAAGCTTCATGGGGATAGATAGTTATTATCGAAGATCTGTGGAAGGGTTCTCAAATATTTTGAAATCCATCACCACATTGCAGTGCAAGGGAATCACGTATGAGTGGAATGACCAATGTGGCAGTGCATTCATCAAGCTTAAGATATTACTAACTAGTGCGCCAATCCTTGAGTGCTTGATATGGATAAATATTTCACAGTGTGCATGGATTCCTCGAAGCAAGGGTCAGGAACTATGTTAATGAAAGATGGGGGAGTGATAGCATATACATCAAGGAAGCTGAAGTTGAATGATGGGATTTATGTTAATCATGATTTAGAGTTGGAAATTGTAATGCTAGTTCTAACGATTTTGAGGAATTATCTTATGGGGCGAAGCTTTAAGATCAAAACATATCATGAAATATTAAAGCATCTCTTCACTCCAATGGATTTGAATTTGAGGAAGAGGCGATGGAGTGGATTTATGAGTGAGTACAATTTTGGAATTTTGTACATCAAGGGAAAGGAGAACATGGTGGATAATACCCTGAGAAGAAGGCCATAGATCTTCTCCCCAGATCCCTTAAAGGAAAATTTGAGAGAGAGAGTATTGGGACAACTTCTTGGAGATAATTTGGTATTTAAAGGTTACTTTATCCCTCTAGAGTGGGAGGCATATAGAATCTAATTTTGAAGGATATATCCTTGAAGTAGATGGATTGTTGAGATTTTAAGGAAGGATGCACATTCTTTAGGAGGGATGTATTAAAAGCACTATCCTTGAGGAATCCCATAGATAACTTTACTCTACACATCCTCATGTGAAGAAAATGTATTCGGACATGACAAAAATTTTATTTTGGGCAGGCATGAAACATAATGTGGTCCAATTTGTTGCTAAGTTCCTTGAGTGTCAGTAGGTGAAGGTTGATCACCACCACCCAACAAGCCTCCTACAACTGCATGGCGTTCCTATTTTCAAATGGGAATTCATTACTATGGATTTAATTGTGGTATTACCACTCATCTCACAAAGGCACAATACCATTTTGGTTATATTTGATAAGTTGGCCAAAAGTGCACATTTTATTCCAGTCATAGACACTAATGATTTCATTGATTTGGTGTGTGTGTTTATAAGTGAAATTATCCATCTTCATGGGTTAACCAAGAATATCATTTCAGATAGCGACTCTCATTTTACATTAAGTTTTGGATAAGTTTGTAGTTAACATTGGGGACTTAGTTTAACTTAAGCACAACATATCATCCTGAAATGGATGGGAAAACAGAAACAGAAAATCAAGTTATGGAACACATGCTTAAGATGTATGTTATGGATAACCAAACCCATTGGGAGAAGCACCTACCTCTAATGGAGTTTTCCTACAATAACAATTTTCACGGATTAATTGGAATGCCTCCTTACCAAGCTCTATATTAGAGGCCATGTAGGACACCATTGAGTTGGGACAGGTTAGAGGACCGAGTGACAGTAGGGCCAAAATTGATTCAAGAGATGGAGTATTCGATTCATATTAGACAATGGTTAAAGGAGGAACATGATAGAAGAGTTATGCTTATGCACATAGGACTAATCGAAGTTATGAAGTAGGATATTAGGTTATTATTTGTATTATGCCTAATAAGAGTACAATTCGATTTGGAAAGAGGAAAAAGTTGTCACCTTGATTTATAGGGCCATTTAAAATTTAATAGAGAGTTGGACATGTTTCATATCATCTCGTACTACCATCCCACTTGTATGAAACTCGTGATGTTTTTAATGTATCTTACTATGACTTTATGTTGCTAATGAATCTCACAAACTAAATTGGAAGGAATTGCAAGTATCGGATGTCAGAACCATTATGATTGAACTATTATGCATATTGGATTGTAGGGTCTGATAGCTCATGCACCATTTGGTAGACCAAGTTAAGGTCTAATGGGACAAGTATAGCCTGAGGTCTACTAAATCGAAGGATGTAGAGACCATACAATGAGATAACCCCTCACGTTTTTTACCATAACTTCGGGACGAAGTTTACCAAAGGGTGGGTGTGTGTAATGCCTTATTTTGACCTAGGAAGCTAGAATTAATTATGGCCTAACTGTATTTTCATTTTCTTATTATCCATGGAACACTATTAACATTGGCACTTCAAATTTTAACATTGTTATGTGATCTACTTCTAGCATGCAAATTTTAATTTGAAATATCTTGGTACATGGATACCAAGTTTAAGGATATGTTTTGAATGATATCACATGTTAATAATGTATGGATATGTATGAGTTCATGTTATAGACTAACTTTTATATCGAATGGGGTATGTAATAGCTAGAGAAGTGTGATAGTAAGTGGTCAATGTTGTGGACATAGATTGAGAAACAATATGATATGAATCATTTTATTTTAATTTATATTGGTTCCAATGCATTGTTATGATATTTGGGTAAGTGCAAGTTTTTCAGGTGGCACGACTGCCCAAAACTATATATTTAATGACAAAGTTCCCAGAACACAACGTCATAGTAGGGTCCATGATAGGTTGTTGATCCTAGTTGTATCAAGAGGGGTGGAGGCATTTCCCACCGTATATCCTCTAAAACCTAGAATCATTAGAGAACAATGCTAAGTCACGCTCCCCTAGATATGCAATAATGAATTCTAGTTTCTTGTTGGGGGAGTTTGATCAACATAGTTGACACTTATACGTATGGGTTCTATTTTAAGTTAGGTCAATATAGGATATGCTCCAATATAGTCCATTAGAGGAGGGATAGGATCAAGAATATGAAAGTAGGTTAGGGAGTCAAGGTGTTAGGATTAGTTGAAACTGTTGTTGGGTTTTAATCTTATAATAGCAGAGTTGACTTATTCCCTATTCTTTTATATTAAATGTGTAACTCAATTACAATCATCTAGGAAAATGTTTCATTTATGTTAAATTGTTGTGATTGATGGATTATGTTAATTATGTTAAAGATTGATTTATTTCAGTATGAGGTCGATTGCAATATTGACAGAGTTGGAAGCATACAAGAAATTGCATTAGATGTGATGATTGTTGTCATTAGTACACGCACGAGCTATGTATGTGCCATCTATGCATACATACCTTGCATGTGTACACTAGTATTTTATGATGTATTAAATTAATATTTTTTGTATGTTTGACATAAGTGTGTAATATCTTACTATAATTATTAAATTAATTTATTGAATAAAGTTAGTGAATTGATTAAGTAAATTGATTTAGTTAGATTTTAATATTATTATTAAATGATTGCATTATGTTATTGTGTCATTATTTTTGTTATTGATAAGAATTCTTTATTTTCAATAAATTGAATGCCTTTATTTTAGAAAAATGTTCTCATAAAATTATAGAATTATAAAAAATGCAATAGTGTATAACTTTGAAGCGCATATTGAAAGGGATTCACAAGGAATAACTTCCACATACAAGCTCTAATTGAGGTGATTTTCACATTGTTAGAATAAGATCTTAGTGTGTAGAACAACATGAATGGATTGGGAGCTATGCTCATAGATTTTTTACCCCAAAAAATGTCATTTCATGCCTCAAAAATTCTTTGGAAGGTTTTAGACCCCAAATCTCCAATCTGGGACCTACCACTAAAATAGTCCATGCAAGCCAATTCCTTTGATTTTTACACCCATAAAGCACCAAGATAGATGAAAAATTATATAAGGATCCAATATGAATCATACCTCCCCATTTTGGGAGGCCTTTGGTCCCCAAAATATTTTACTCAATGAGGTGAGGAAATTTTTCCTCTACCTTCTCCTTGGAGTACTATTTTGCATTGCCTGGAAGTTGTCCTTTCATGGAAGGCTCATAGAGTTTCATATTATCCACATTCACTATTGAGTGCATGTGTCTATAAGGGGATAGGTTGAGTTTGTAGGCATTATCACCCACCTTATCGATTACTTCAAAAGGACCATACCACAGAGTTGTGATCTTCTTACCAGGACCTTGTAGTCTTTCATTATGCAGTTGTAATCAAATTTTATCTCCACTTTGAATGATTTCTTAGTTATCTGTTGATCATGATGGGCCTTTTACCTTTCCTATGACTTCTTCAATGTCTCATGTACTTTAAAATGGATTTAACTAATCTTTTCAAAAGGATCCTTCACTTTATACACTTCTTCTATGATGTCTTCCCTCATTCCTTGTTGTCCATAGACAACATCCAAGGTTGAAGGTAGAAAATACCAAAAGAAAGTTTTGAAAGGGAAATTTCATCCTGGTTAAATGTAGATCATATGTTCATCATAGGTCTTTGGATTATTTTGATTGTAACTCCTCAAAGTTTGTACCGAAGTCTTGTTGACTACTTCTATATTCCTATCTATCTATGGATGGAATGTTGTATATTTCTTCAACTTAGTGTCCAACTTCTCCCAAGTGTAGTCCAAAAGGAACTTAGAAATATAATGGCATATTCTAAGATGGTTCTCCTTTGAATCCAAAAGTGCACCCAGACCTGTTGAAAGAACATGTTTATTGATTATTATCCTTTTATGGTATGTTTGCAAGGCATAATAATGCACATCTTGTTGAACCTATAAACTACCACAAATAGATAGTCATGTGATCCTAATTTATGAGGGGACAAAATAAAACATAGAAATATGACAGAAACACAGAGATACAGTAATACTCAATTTCGATTAATGAATGAAATATATAGGAACTGTAAAATGTAAAGTGAAATGAACTCTCTAGAATTGTGGTAGATTATCCCTGAGAAGAGATGTGATGGCTACGTGCATTCACAAGAAGATGATTTGAGGCTGAAAAGGAATTCTAACATAAAGAATCAATGATAAAACCCTAAACATACATAACTCTAACCCTAGAAGATGAAACACCAAAAGGTTTGTGGGCCCTAATGTGGTTAGTTGATACGTCAACTTCTCAGGGGCATTATTTTTGCATACGATCTTCGTTGGGGTGATTGGTATCCCATCGAAAAGGTCTAGCTGAGGAGTACACATTTTGAATGACCCATTACATGTCTTTGTCCATCTCATAAGGGATTCACATTGTTGACCAATATCTTATCATGTTCATTCATAACGGGGGTTTTTTAATTGTGAAAAATAGTCAATATATTGTAGGTATTGTGGGGGAAATGTGGGGTACATGGGGGTTTATATGTATTGGGGGGTATAAAAAGGAATATATGGTAAAAATATGGGATATATAGTAAAAATAGGGTTTTTTTTAATTGGAAATGTGTATTGGGAGGCGGTGCAACAAAAGGATTTTGGGAGGTATTTATCAATATCCAATGAAATTAAAGGTATTATTGAATATTACATGAGTACAAGTGTTATGTCATAGGTTCATTAAATGGAGACCCCATGGGCCATCTACTAGGCGCTTCTGAGCCAAAACGATATCATTTAGGGTTTCAAAATGATCCCAGAAGTTCAGGATCCGAAAAAAACGTAGAAAAACTACCAAGATGAAAACTATATTTTGAACCAGTGGAATAGGTGGGTGGCCACCAATGTCCACCTAGATCATTCATCCCCCATTAGGAATAAATGGTCTTCATTTCCTTGAGTTACCCCATCAAATGGGGAAAGTTTTGTTGAACTTGATGCTTGGTGAGCCACTTGCCTTGGTGCAGTAGTTGCCCTGCTTTGACAACCCGGTAGAGTTTGATCTTCTCTTGGTGGTTGCCCCTAACCTATGTGTCTTTTATTCAATCAATAATTTTCTATTTCATGCAATTAGGGTTGATATTTTTAGGTTTCATCTACTCTGCCACTTCCAATGTTTCCAGTGGTGGTGGAAAATATGGTTGAAGGAGGTCCACATTGAGTATTGGGTGCAATCCAAGGAAGGAGGGGATACTTAACTCAAAAGCATCGTCTCCCACATCCTTGGTGATGGTGTAAGTTCCATAGAGAAGTGGATGTATCTTATGATGGGGTCCTTTAAGTCATTCTTTCTACAAATGGAACCAAACCTTGTATCCCACTTGAAACTTGTGTGGAACTCGGTGTTGAACATGGCGTTGATTGTACTTATCATTGGCTTTCTGTAAAAAATAATGGACCTATTGGTGGATGTGATGGATCTGTTCAATGAATTTGTTGTCTTTTTCGGCTTCATGTTGAGCATGGGAATATTATACCTATGTGGATGCAAGGGGTAGTGTTACATCAATGGGGCCCAATGGTTGAAATCACGGGCCCACCTAAAAAAGGTTGTGAATGGTCAAGATATGGAGGTACTTATTGTAGCCATGTTGAACATAAGGAAGGCTCTCATCCCATGTGCATGGATTCTTGGAGTTGTACATTCTTGGATTTTTACACACATAATATATGCACGATCATCCTATTGATGACATATGTTTGTCCATCAATTTAGGTGTGGAAGGAAGTGAATTTGGTAAGCTTGGTTTCCAACAATGACTAGAGGCTCAACCAGAATGTACTCAAGAACCTACTATCCCAATATGATATGATGGCTTGTGGTAGTCCAAAGTGTACCCACACTCGCTCGAAGAAGAGCTTGGTAGTGGCCTCGGCTATGATAATCTTCTTGCAAGCTGTCAAAATGGCCATCTTAGAGAATCGATCAACAAACATGAATACACAGTCATTACCATGCTTTATTAAGGGTAGAAATGACATGTAGTCCATCAAAATGGATTCCTAGGGTCTGTCGAGAGTAGGAAGAGGGGTGTACAGTCCTCTTTTTTTAATGGAAATATTTGATATACTTACTGACATCTTGTTGAAGCTTTGGCCAATAGAAATACTTCTATAGTATTTCCATTATCTTATTCATTCCAAAGTTTCATGCCACCTAATTGTAGTGTGCTTCCCAAATCAGCTTCACATGCTCGCTTGAAGGAACACGGAGATGACATAGATGGCATAATAGTCCATCCTAAAGATGAAAGCAGGAAATGACCTTGCCTATTCCCAACATTTGGTAGGTTGTAGTGAAGTCGGGATCATTGTCATATAGTTGGGACCACCTAGAGTTATCATTCCCACAAGGGTCGATCACCATGGTTTGTGATACCACTGGAGGTTGACTAAGGTAGTCAGTGACGCGATTGGTGCTTCCTTTCTTATATTTAATGTTGAGGTGAAACTATTGTAAGTATGTGGACCACTTTTTATGGTGATCATTTTGTAATTTTCCGAAGAAAGGCTTCTTCATGTACACACACATATTCCTCACATGAGGATGCATAGAGTAAAGTGCTCTATGGGATTCCTCGAGGATAGTGCTTTGAATGCCTCCCTCCTTAGGGATGTACATCCTTCCTTGAAGTCTCAACAATCCATCTGCTTCAAGGACATATCCTTCAAAATTCAATTCTATACGCATCCCACTTTGGAGGGATGAAGTAACCTTTAAATACCAATTATCTCCAAGAAGTTGTCCCAACACTCACTCCCTGAAATTCACCTTTAAGGGAACTAGGGAGACGATTTATCGCCTTCTTCGCAATTAATTATCCACCACATTCTCCTTTCCCTTTATGTAAAAAATTCCAAAATTGTACTCACTCATATATATGCTCCATCGCCTTTGCCTAGCATTCAAATCCCTTTCAGATAAGAGAGGCTTTAATATTTCATGATATGTTTTGAGTTCAAAGTTTGTCCCCGTGATATTATGCCTCCAAATCTTTATAAATAGCATTATAGTTACAACCTCTCAATCATGAGTAAAAAAAAGATCCTCATTCTGGTTCAACTTCCTTGATGCATATGCTATCACTACCCCATCTTGCATTAACACAATTCCAAAACCTTGCTTCGAGGCATCCATGCACATTGTGAAATATTTATCCATATAAAGCACTCGTAGGATTGACACACTGGTTAGTAATCCCTTAAGCTTGATGAATGTAGTGTCACGTACATCGATACATGATTCCCTTGCATTGAAATGTGGTGATGGGTTTCACGATATTTGAGAACCCTTCCACAAAACTTTGATAATAACTAGCTATCCATGTGAAGCTTCACACCTCATGACAATTTTTCGGCACTAGCTAATCCATTATGGCCATCACCTTTTCCGAGTCCACTAAAATTCCTTCTCCCAAAAAAATATGACCAAGATAGTGAATCTCTTTCTAAAAGAAAGAGCATTTTGACAATTTTCCATATAACTTTTTCTCTCTTAAGCATGACTACACCACATGCAAATTTTCCTCGTGTTCTCTTTCATTCCTATAATAGATGAGAATATTATCTAGAAATATTTTCACAAAGCGGTCTAAGTACTTTCAAAATACACCATTCATGAAGATCATGAATATAGTTGGTGCATTGGTAAATCCAAAAGGAAACACTATGGACTCATAATGTCTAACCCAAGCTCAGAAGGTGATTTTAGTAATATCTCCTTCCTTAATCCTTAATTGGTGATACCCTGATCATAGATCGATTTTTGAGAAAATTGTTGCTTCTTTCATCTAATCAAAGAGATAATCTATCCAAGGTATTGGGTACCTATTCTTCATTGTGCTTGGTTCAAGTCCCTGTAATCTATGCACTTTCATAAGGAACCATCCTTATTCTTGAAAAATATTACTAGTGCACCCCAAGGTGAAACACTCAAACTTATAAGCCCTAAGTTAAGTAGTCACTTCAACTACATATTCAACTCATAGATTTATGGAGCCATCATTCTATATGGTGTCTTGGAAATTGGAAATTGCCTAAGGGGCCTTCCCCTAAAATCCTAGTTGTTGTGGAATAACAGATATTATGTATCATTTTAGATCGATATGTTCTTCTACATAATGAACAATTTCAAGTTCTTCAACAACTGATGATGAATTCCATATCTACACCACGGGCCTTATATTAGGATTCAACCAATACACCAACAATCTTCCTACCATTGATCAGTATCCATGTATGAAACATACTTAACTATCTCCATGAACCTTATCTCATGTTCCTCCATTGTTTGGTTTTGTTCAACTGGAGCATGAAAGGCTCCTACCTATTTTTCCTCATAGTATGAAAGAAAATACGTTCTCCTAAAACTTTCCTCAAATAACTCCCTTGAGACAGTGCTTGGAGTGAGGTGAAAATTTCCTTGCAAGTTACCCCACCAATTCAAGGCATTGTCCCTAAGATGAAATATTGTTATTTGGCCTTCGATTTGGAAGCATAATCCATCAACACAAAACACCTTTTCATTCCTTCTAACCATGCCTCTTCATGTTCACTTGCACGATCCCGAACAAACTCTGTGAGATTGATTTTGTGAATATCTGTATAAATTTCCTTTGGTGTAGGTCCTCGTTTCGATTCCCTTGACCCTTATGGGTTTCTCACCCCAAATGGAGGGGTATCCACTTCCACATCCATTGCATGGAATCCTTTTAATGTCTCATTTATAGCCTCTAGAGAGTGCAAGATGAGAGCTAGATCAAGTGATGTTGGCGGTGGCATTGGTGTCGTTTGTCCTTATGATGATGCTCCCCAGCCCTGATTTTCCTATGTCTTAACCATATTGAATAATGGGTTCTACATCGAAACCGAATTCCTCCAGAGTCCAATTGGTTACAAGTTTGATTAATTATAAAACTAAAGCGGTTGATACCCAACCAACATGGAGGTTGCTTGGTTTCAATGGAAGGTATGTCCTTAGTGTGAACATACATATCGATTATCGAGAATGATAGAAAGGATTAGTCTCATCCTTTGAGTGTGGAAATACTTTGTTATTGATGTAAAAAAAATACTTTTAGCATGCATCAATGGTGAAACAACTATCATTATCAATAAGAATAAAGATCTAAAAAAAACTCTATGATGCTCAAGAAATAAAGGAATAATTTATATTTGAATTGTATTATGAAAGTGATTTTCTCCTAAATTTTATCATTAATAATGCACTTTGTTTCTATATAGAGAATGATTTATCATTATCTCAAACTATTTTAGGAGCTAGTACTCTCATGGCCTTCACATTCATTTTAGCTATTGTAGAATTTGTACTCATTATGAAAAATAAGAAGAATATGTGTTGAACCCTCCTAAATAGTTTATTATGAAAGAAATAAAACATATACCTTTAGATACGGGGCTGCATATTCCTTTTTTGAAAGTGGGTATGGATTATCTCCACATATTACACATACTACATTTACTCTAACATGTTCTCCATTCTTCCTCACATATGCTCAATTCAAGTAAAAACACATTCATTACAGTTTATGTGGCCATGTGGATGTTGGACACCATTTCCAATATCGCCCCTACAACCAATAATCTAATAAATTAACAAATGGGCACACATTTTCCCTTTGGATACCTCAACAACCTCCCTCCACCAACATTGGACTTGGAAGCATGTTGAGAAACATATATTTTCCTTTGACCATTTTTAATGTACTTTTATGGCCTCTCTTCTAATTTAATAGATCCATGTATCCCCACCTCTTCCACCCACATCACTTCTAATTGTTTGGTGGAGGCATACTGAAAACCATAATGTTGCAAAAAAATCTAGGAATTGAAAATTCCATGCAAAAACAAAAATCACCTTCAACCTAGAAGTTTTCTTAGATTGTATCCTTGTGAATTTTCATCCTTAGTGTTTCTATTAAACAAGGTTAAAAATGACAATGGAAATAGCACAATGTTTCACTTTCAAATAGCCCAAACTTCCCAAAAATTCAAGGAAAAAAGATACCAAACCAAAGGGATAATTTTCAGCTCTTTTAAGGCAACTTACCAACCAATAACTAGATTTAAAAATACTCTTTTACATAAGTAATAATAGTATGACAATAGTAGTATGAAAACAACAAAATCACTTCCTTATATTCTTCACTTAGATGTCAAATTACCTAACTATTGTCCTTTAACTTATGTCAAATTAACAAGACATATATGGTTCTAAATAATAGTGCATAAATAACATATATAGTTGAAAATCAAATTTGGAAATTACATAAATTTTGGATAGCTGGAAAATTCATTAATATGCTCAACATGAAGTACATGTACATACCATAGCCTCTCTCAAAGATAGTACAAATCCTCCTAGATCTCCAAACCCCAGCTAGGGTAAATCAACAAAACCCTAGAAACCAAGAAGATTCAATGTACAATAATCACTTCAACACATCCTCCAAGGCAAGGTGTCCTCGCATCCTCTTCTTATTTGCAATTCCACCCCAGTATTTTATCACAAAACTCTAACTCCAATCTCTTGGGGATAAACCTTAACCCTAGGCCTCCAAGATTCTCTAAGATAATCCATAAACACCAAGAAACCCTAACAACTTGAGAGAGAGAGAGAGAGAGAGAGAGAGAGAGAGAGAGAGAGAGAGCACATGTGAAGACTCTAGAGAGAGAGAAAGAGGCTAGTGCACACTCTTTTGTAGGTCACATATCATCACAAGAGTGAGTAAAAGTTAGTGTGTGAATACACATGAATCAAAATACTCTATGCTTCCTCTATTTATACGAGAGATTAGGGAGCCTAACAATACAATGTGGGACTTAGCCCTTACAAGAAACCTACGATGAGCACTTGTAGGACAACACAAGTGAGACACTACACTCTAAAGTACACGTGTCATGATCTAAGGTGATGATGTGCACAAGAATGGCTCCAAGGAAATGTAGCTATTAAAGGAAAATCCACATCCCTTTATCACAAGCCTCCATGGACTCCATTGATACTCCTAAGAAATGCACTCCACTAGGTCTGTTGCCCATGCAAGAATATTTTTAACTCCCTAGGTATCCTTGATCCATATGCAATCCTTTGAAAAAGAATCCAATATACCACATGTCGATTAGAGCATGAGGCTATCCTCCAAGCTACACAGTGCTCATCATCCATGTATGGCACTCTCTAATTAAGTGGATCCTTCATGGGGCCTCAATGAAGGGAATCCACCAAACTATTAAGAGAACTCCAACACATAAAGGAAGAACACTAAGTCAACAACCATCTCAGGTCAACCATACACTAAGAAATATATCTCAAATTGCAAATATATTAAGAGCTATATATTGTGTACCAATCCATCTCAGATTATATAGGGGTTGAACATACACCATGTACCCCAAATCTCCAAAACAACCCCAAGCACAATGTAAAATATTTCGGAGTAACATTGAAATTTAACACTCCCTCTTTATGAGGAAAGTGTTTACATCGACACCTATCAACTTCATTTGAAACTCAAACAAATATGTGCCTACTGCAATCACAAAATTAACCATTATCATCTCTAAAGAACCTATAACTCTGAAACGATATATAAAACTTTGAAAATCGTTTCAGAGCCGAGGAGGAGTTTTAAAAAGAAATGGATTGTGATTTTGAAGGGGTTGGTGAACAATGAATCAAGAAAATCATAGAAGGTGGATTGGAGAGAAAGATTCCATATTGGGTGAGCACACATGAAGAACAAAACAAAATCTCATCCCATACACGCAGACCATTACCCTTTGGAAAATTTTGTAGTGGTTTTCAGCCACGCAAGCAGAAATTCAAGGCGGTCTTTTTAGTTCAGGCTCAATGTAAGATAAAAAATTTCTCTACATTGAATTAATAAACAAATGGTATTGAAATTCATGGGTTTTCTAGTGTTTTAGTTTCCAGTGGATTCCTCGTTATTTGGAAAAAAACAAAAAAGAACTTCTTCTTCTTTTCTGTTGTACATTCTATAGCAGGGTGTGTTGTAATTGTGTGTGTGTGTGTGTGCTGCAACCCAATTACATCTACATTATGTGGTATCATAGCCCATTTATTCTCTGGGATTAGCATATAATATGATTCTGTGAGATAGGGTACATAATACATGTTCATGGTGGTTGCTCAACAAGAGTATTGGAAGTCAAGTTGGGTTATAGAACCATGTGAGGTATGTGGATGTTGGTGAGACACCTACAACTTGGAGGAATTTCGTTGCAAAAGAGAGGAGTGGGAAGGGGAGGTGTGGGAAATTGAGAGCTGGAAAATTTTAGAAGAAAAATAGAGGAATTGGAAAATCATAGGAATGGAGATGATGAAGTATACTCGGAGAAAGAAGAAGAAATCAAAGATGAATGGGACAGTGATGAAAGAGACCCAGCAACTAGAATGATTTTGTATTTGAGTAACAAGGGTAGTGCAAAGGTTGAGGTTTCCTATTATGATGGTAGTCTGAGAGTTGATGTTCTCATTGACTGGATTGGATAACTCGAAAGATACTTCAAGTATGAAAATGTTCAGGATCCAAATCGGATAAGATTTGTTGTTACAAAACTGAAAGTCCATGCAACACTATGGTGGGATATGTTGTAGAAGGATAGAGTGAATAATCAGCTAGATAAAATCAGAACTTGGAAGAAGATGATTACCAAGGTTAAAGAGAAGTTTCTTCTTGTTGATTACCAACAGAATTTGTTCCAACAAGTCTAGAACCTTAGACAAAGGGAGACATTTGTTCATGAATACACTGAAGAGTTCTTTAGGCTATCACTCATAGCAGGCCTCAAGGAACCATAATTCCAATGAGTTGCAAGGTATGTAAATGGGATAAATTATTTAATTCAGGATGAAATGAGCACACACTATTTCCTCAATTTTACCTGAAGATAGAAGAAATTATTGAGAGGAAAACACAACCTAGAGGTAGAGGAAGAGGTTTTAAAGGATGAGGTAAAGCAGGGACTACTAAAGGAAGTGAAAAGGAAGAAGAATTCTACAGTGTTCAAGGTGGTAGAGGAGGAAATGGAGTTGGTATAGGCAGAGGATTCGAAAGAGGAAAGAGAGGATATGTAATCACTTGTTATCATTGTGGTTTAGAGGGACACAAGAATTTTGAATGTCCAAAAAGGAAAACTTTAGGGAGAATAGGTGAAGCACGGGCACAAGTCACACAGGCTAACAAATCTTGATTAGTTGGAGAAAATGTGATTGTTCTTCAGCAATAACAAGGTGAGGATTTGTTGTTTCGAGGGGTGTTGCTTAAATATGAACAAAAAGAGGAAAAGGAACCAAAACAACGAAAGAAAGTTTTAAAAAAATGTAAGGTTCAAGGAAAATGTTGAAACCTGATTATAGATGGAGGAAGTACAGAAAAGTTGGTATCCACTGAAGTCATGAACAAACTAAACTTGACAAGGTTGAACCATCCGAACCATTACCATGTTTATTTGTTGAATAAGGGACAACATGTGACTGTGACTAAGCAATGTTTATTGAATTTTCAAATAGGGAGTTTTCAAGAGAAGGTGTTATGTGATGTGATTGAGATGGATGTTTGTCACATACAATTCGGAAGACTATGGCTATTTGATGGAAAAGTTCACCATGATGGTGAGGAAAACACATATGAGTTCAAGAAAGATGGACAACGATGTAAATTAATACCAATGTTGGAGGATACAATAGAAGTAATAATAAATTGTGTTGATATAAACATGAGTAGCAGTAGGATCATGCTATGTTCTACTAAGGAATTCTTACAGGAAGAAAGAAAATCATCATTTTGTTTAGCAGTGATTCTGAAAGAAGTGAAAAGTGTAGAGGAGCCAAATGTTGTACCTACATAAATAAAGTTGTTTTTGGATGAATTTAAGGAGATTATTGGTAATGATTGGCTTGTTGATATTATGGTAGTTGTGGGAGATATTAACCTCCACTTGTAACCTTTGACGAGACTAGAACATTCCAAGAAGCAAGAAGAATCCCTAAAGCATTAGACATAACCCTAGAAGACAAGTCGGCTAAAGAAAACATTTAATATTAAGTTTTTAGCCTTCAGAATGATAAGTCGGCCCAGACAAATAAGGAGGAGGAGTATAAATACAGGATGTCGAAGCTCATTTGTAATACACAGTTTGCAACTGTAGAAATTCAGTAGTGCACACTGCAGAAATTTAGTGCGCAAATATGGAGGGTAGTTGCAGCTGCAGTTACTGCAAACCTATGATTTCAATCTTTATGTGTTGGAATTTCTTATAAGTCTTGGTTATCTTTTCTTGGTTCATTATCCTTGATTGGATATTGATTTGCTACCATAATTCTTCTCTGTCAAGGTTAAGGTGCTCGGGGGTGGCATTTGTGCCTATGGTTGGGTGACAATATTGCTATATTGTCTATGGTTAAACGATCACACCCACTTTTCTAACAGTTTATGGGCCCACACCTCCTTCATTCAGTCTAACCACTGGAATTAATCTAAGCCATAATATTATCATGCTCATTGAATAATTTTCACTACAGTTTCTAGCAGGCGCAGTCAGTGAAGCATTGTCACTAGGGTTACTAGCAGGTGCAGTTGCAAAACCCTAAAAACCTCTTTCCTAGCACCTTATGATGGAACACTCTACTCAAGGAAAATATATTCTAGTACACCTTAGTCCAATGCACCTATCAACACTCTTAGAAGGAAAAAACATGAATGTGGAGATTTTAGGTCAAAGTCAATGCCTAACCATTCAAATTCAAAGTTTGACTAGCTATCAGTAAACAGAAATCATGAATGAAAATATGGATCATATACACTACTCATCTCTTACAGGAACTCTTGAAGATGACATGTGGATAATTGACAATGGAGCTTCCAGGCATATGACAGGAGACTAGTTCAGACTCTCCAAACTAAATGAAAAGAAGACATCCTACAAGGTAGAACTTGGAGATAAGAACACCTATCCAGTCGAAGGAATTGGTCAAGCCTCCATCAAATTGAAAACAGGTAACAATGTTCATTTGAGAAACGTCTTATATGTTACCTAGTTTAGAAAAGAATCTTGTATCTATATCTTTCCTAGAAGACAAAGGAAACAAAATAGCCTTTGTATATGGTCAAGTACTATCTTGTTCTAGAGACTCTAGCATAGAGAATGCTAGATTTATTGGAACTCATGAAGGAAGACTATACAGACTACTAGAACGTAATGATGAAGCTCTTATACATGATGAATTCAATCCCAATGAACTTTGGCATAGAAGGTATTCTCATCTTAACTATCAAGCATTACCTTTCCTCAAAAATATGGTTGAAGGAATACCAAAACTACAACCTACAAGTGAAGAAATTTGTAGAGGATGTGCTCTTGGTAAAAATGTTAAGAAGCCATTCTCAAGCAGCAATAATAGATCTAAGGAAATCCTAGATCTAATACATTCAGATGTTTGCGGTCCAATGCCATTCAAATATCTAGGAGGTTCCCTTTATTATGTAATATTCATAGATGATTACTCAAGAAAGACTTGGTTATATCTCCTAAAGACAAAGGATGAATTTTTCAACAAGTTTCAAGAATTCAAAGTAGAAATAGAAAACCTCACAAGCAAGAAAATCAAGATTTTGAGAACAGATAATGGAGGAGAATACAGATCCAAGGAATTTATTTCCTTTTGAAAATCGGCAAGGATTAGGAAGGAGATAATTGTTCCTCATAATCCTCAACAAAATGGTGTAGAAAAAAGGAATAATAGATCCATTGAGGAAGCCCTGAAGGCACTAATGAATGATCAAGGTTTGTCCATGTATTTATGGGGAGAAGCAACCATGACAGCAATATATGTTGAGAACAGAATTCCCCGCCACATATTGAAGGATATGACTCTAGAAGAATCCTTCTCAGGAAAGAAACCCAATGTGGAACACTTAAGAATATTTGGGTGTCCTCTTCACATTCATATCCCCAAGGATAAAAGGAAGAAACTAGAACCCTCAGGAAAGAATGGAATATTAATTGGATACAATGAATCATCCAAAGCCTACATAATCTATATCCCAGAACAACATAAATTTGAATTCAGCAGAGACATGACCTTCAATGAGAAGATTTCTTTCAAGAAATCTATAGAAGAATCCATATAAGAAGAATAATATGAAGAGATTAAAGAAGAAAGTATCCATCTTCCATAAAGTCAAAATGAATAACCAGAACAACTTGATCATCTGATGCAACCATGTGAACCTATTGAACCATTCATTGTACCCAAAACTATAAAATGTCCATTATGGATTGAAGCTACTCTACAAGAAGCAGAAAGACTCAAAGCCCCAAGTGGAACCTTTAGAGAAAGAAAAAATCCCAAAAGATTCCCCAGCTATGCAGCATGTATGACAAAGCTTATAAATGAATAACCCACCACATTTGAAGAAGCAACTTAGAAGAAACAATGGAAATAAGACATGACAGAAGAACACCACTCTATCATGAAAAATGATGTATGGGAAAGTGTGCCTAGACCCAAAGAAAAATCAGTGGTAACTTAAAAATGGGTCTATAAGATCAAACATGCAGCAGACGGAAGAATGGACAAATACAAGGAAAGGTTCATAGCTAGAGGGTTCTCTCAGAAGGAGGGAGAAGATTATGATGAAACCTTTTCTCCTTCTACCATATATAGTTCTATTAGATCCATTACATCTCTTGTTTCCTCCATGGGATGGAGTCTACATGAGATGGATGTAAAGACAACTTTCCTCAATGGAGAAATTGAAGAAGAAGTATACATTGAATGAACTCAAGGATTTGAGTACATTCTAGAGATACTCATGTTTGCAGATTAAAGAAAGCCTTGTATGGACTCAAACAAGCTCCAAGAGCTTGGTATGCCAGAATAGACAGCTACTTAATAAGACTTGGTTTCTCTAAGAGTAATGCAGATCCAAATCTCTCCTACAAATTTGTGAACAATGCACATGTGATTCTACTATTATATGTTGATGACTTATTCTTGACAAGTGCATAGTCTCTCATCACCCAGTGTAAGAAGGAACTAGATTATGATTTCAATATGAAATATCTTGGTCTCGTGCACTATTACTTGGGACTAGAAGTATGGCAGAAGTGTGGTGAAGTCTTCCTTGGACAAGGAAAGTATGCAGTAAATATTCTTCAGAAATTTGGAATGATGGATTGCAAATCCATGGCCACTCCTATGACCAAAAATATAAGAAAAGTAAAAGACTCAGATTCTGATCCAGAAGACCCATCCCTATATCAGCAATTGACTGGTTCGTTGAGGTATCTAGTAAATACTCAACCAGATATTTTCTTTGTTGTAAACACATCAAGCATGTTCCAGGTAGAACCTAGACATGAGCATTAGATAGTTTCAAAGCATGTTCTAAGATATATTTGTGGGATGCTAAACTATGGTTTAATATATAATTCATCCAGTGATATACAACTTCACGGATACACATATTCATATTTGGCAAGGAGTGCAGAAGACAGAAGAAGTACTTCAGGGATGTGTTTCATCTTAGGCTATGTTATGATATCATGGGCCAGCAGGAAACAAAAGTATATCGCACTTAGCACAACAGAAGCAGAATATTTCACAGCATGTGAGGCATGTACCAAAGAAGTATGGTTGAGGAAGCTAATTTCTGGATTATTTGATCAGGTACCAGATTCGAACGTAATATAATGTGACAATCAAAGTTGTATAAGGCTATCTGAAAACCCAGTGTTTCATGATCAGTCGAAAGATATTGAGATAAAATACTAATTTATTCATGATCAATTCTAGGAAGGAGAAGTGAAAATCTAGTATATTTCCACAGACAAGCAGGTATCAGACATTTTGACAAAGCCTTTGTCCAGAATAAATGTTTCATACTTAAGGGACAAGATGGGGCTCATGGAGATAACTCCCTTAGCTGAAAGGGAAGAGATGGCTCCCTAGGTTGGGAGGGAGCACTGATATATGTTATTGATTCATGGGCAATTCCTTTCCAATTCAGAAAGTGGTTTTAGATCTCTGATGGACATAAATTTTCCGGTTCAGAAAATGGTCCAGATCTAACAGTCATTTTCATCGAGAAAATGTTCTGATAGATTGTTGATGTACCATAGATAGTGATTCCTCCTGTGGATAGTGTGGGGGAATGGTCTAGGAAATTCATTCTTCTTGGCAGTCACTCTAAGTAGTGATCAAGTAGAATGTTATACATCATCGAGCAGTCATTCTTTCAAAGTTCACAGTTGTGAGTAGTTTCAAAGAATGGTCTGTTTTGGAGGTTGGTGAAGGATAGTCATTTCCTTAGAAAATGGTTCGGATAGTCATTCCCTAGGTCAGACTCATTCTCTCCAGGCTGCACTATGATTAGTTATGGAAGAATGGACCAGTTAGGTGAATGTTCTAGGTTCATCAATCAGGGACAGTCGTTCCCTAAGGCATACTCATTCTCTCCAGGTTGCATTACGATTAGTGCCAGAGGAATGGCCCAGTTAAGTGAATGGTTCAAGCTCATAAATCAAGGACAGTTATTCCTCTATGCTTAAGAAGAATAGTTGAGATAGCCCATGGCTGATGTTTTACCTTCTCAGGGAAGATGCTCTTCCAGATATCACAGATGTGAGTGGAAAAATGTCCCAAATGACTCAGTTTGTATCATGATATTGTTTATATAGATTGATATCAGATTATATGATTGTTATAGAGAAGGGAGATTATCCAGTTGGATAGTGATGATGATTCTACCAGTTGAATGGTCTGTTTGTGCTCAAGACCATTGACTTTTATACCTCCCTAACTAGGAGGGAGTGTTTATATTATGGTAGTTGTGGGAGGTATTAACCTCCACTTGTAACCTTTGACGAGACTAGAACATTCCAAGAAACAAGAAGAAACCCTAAAGCATTGGACATAACCCTAGAAGACAAGTCGGCTAAAGGAAAATTTTAATATTAAGTTTTTAGCCTCCAGAATGAGAAGTCGGCCCGGAAAGCTGAGGAGGAGCAGCATAAATACGAGACGTCGGAGCTCATTTGTAAGACACATATTGCAACTGCAAAACTTTAGTATTGCTCACTGCAGAAATTTAGTGTGCAAGTTTGGAGGGTAGTTGCAGCTACAGTTACTACAGACTTGTGATTTTGGTCTTTCTGGGTTAGACTTTCTGATCAGTATTGGTTATCTTTTCTTGCTGCATTAGCCTAGGTTGGTTATTGATTTTCTACCATAATTCTTATCTGTCAAGGTTAAGGTGCTCAGGGATGGCATGTATGCCTATGGTTGGGTGACAATATTGCTATATTGTCTATGGTTAAATGAGCACACCCACTTTTCTAACATGGCCAAAAGGATTTACTCCAATGAGAATTATTTCTCATCAAATTGATTTAATTCCTGGATTTATTTTACCTAATAAAGCGACTTACAAGATGACTCCAACGGAGAGTGAAGAAGTGAATCGGCAAGTGCGGGAATTGCTTGAATGAGGGTTAATTAGTGAGAGTTTGAGTCTGTGTTCAGTACTAGCAGTATTGACTCCATAGAAAACAAGGAAATGGTGAATGTTTATTGATTCATGTGTTATAAACAAGATCACTATCAAGTATCAATTTCCATTTCCCGGAATGGATGACCTTATGGATTGCCTGAGTGGTTCAAAATATTTTTTAAAAATCGATTTGAAGAGTGGTTATCACCATATTTGGATAAGAGAAGGTGATGAATGGAAGACAACATTCAAGATGAAAGATGGACTAATTGAATGGTTAGTGATGTTGTTTGGGCTAACTAATGCTCCCAGCACGTTCTTGATATTGATGAACAAAGTCTTGAAGCCATTTTTGGGTAAGTTTGTGGTTGTATATTTGGATGATATATTGATTTTTAGCAGGAATAGAACATAGTATGTTGAGCATGTGAGAGAAGTATTACAGCGCTTGAAAGAAGAGAAACTATTGATAAACCTAAAGAAGTGTACATCCATGCAGCGAGAGTTAGTGTACTTGGGTTTTGTGGTTTCAAAGGAAGGACTGAAAATGAATCCTCAAAAAGTGAAGGCTATCCTTGAATGGCCAACACCAAGATGCACATTCTATGTGAGGAGTTTCCATGGATTGGCAGGATTTTACCGGAAATTCACTAGGAACTTTAGCCAAATTTATGCACCTCTTATAGAATGTATGAAGAAGGGAGTGTTTCAGTAGACTGCAGCAGTAGAGAAATCATTGGAAGAATTGAAGAAGAGAGTAACAACACAGCCAACATTAGAATTACCATATTTTAATAAAGTATTTCAGGTTGATTGCAACGCTAGTGGAACAACAATTGGAGCAATTATAAGTCAAGAAGGCAGACCCCTTACATTTTTTAGTGAGAAGTTGAACGAGTCCAGAAAGAAGTATTATGTTTATGATCAGGAATTTTATGCTATTGTGCAAGATTTGAAGAAATAGTGACATTATCTACTATCGGAGGAGTTTGTATTGTTCACGGATCACAAAGCTCTACAGTACATTAAAAACCAAAGTAAGTTGAATCAAAATCATACTAAATGGGTAGAATTATTGCAAAGTTATTATTTTGTGTTGAAAAACAGGTTCAAGAAGTCCAATAAGGTATCTGACGCATTAATTTAGAGGATAGCATTACTTAATACCATGTCGGTCGAAGTGGTAAACATGAACTCTCTAAAGACATTGTATGAAGACGATGCAGATTTCTCATAAGCTTGGAAGGAATGTAAGGAGCCTTGGAGTTTAGAAAGAACACCATATCTGGACTACCATATCCAGGAGGGATTTTTGTTTAAAAATCAGCAATTGTGTATTCCCAGAAGTTCCATATGACTGAATCTCATTAAAGAGTTACATAGTGGTGGTTTAGGAGGACATTTTGGGATGGATAAGACCGCAGCCTTAGTAAAGGAGAGGCAATTTTGTCCCAACTTTAATAAGGATGTTCAAAAAAAAATTGAAGGTTGCAGGATCTGCCAACTAGCCAAAGGAAAAAGTCAGAACACAGGACTCTATACTCCATTGACAGTACCCAAAGGACCTTGGGAGGATATCAGTATGGATTTTGTCTTAGGATTGCCTATGACTCAAATAAAGCATGATTCAGCAATGGTAGTGGTGGATAGATTTTCAAAAATGGCACACTTCATAGAGTGTAAGAAGACTAGTGATTCTAGTGAAGTAGTTGCATTGTTTTTCAAAGAAGTGGTTAGATTGCATGGATTTCCATGGAGTATTACTTCAGATCGTGATATCAGATTTATTGGGAATTTTCGGAGGATACTCTGGAAAAATTTAGTCTCATATTTGTTGTACAATTCAGCGTATCATCCTCAAATGGATGGTCAAATAGAAGCAGTGAGCAAGGGTCTAGGAAATTTGTTGAGAAGTTTAAGTGGACAGAATCCTACTCAATGGGATTTGGCATTGGCCCAAGATGAATTCGCATATAATGATTTGGTGACCAAATCTACGAGAAAGATTCCATTTCATAATGATTATGGATGGTTTCCAAAAGGTGTGGTAGATTTGGTTGCATTTCCAAATTTGGAAGGCAAAAAGAGTGCTAATGTGAATGATTTTGTGGACAATATGCATGAATTACATGAACAGGTAAAGAAGAAATTGCAAACCAACAATGATATTTATAAACAAAGAGCAGATCAACATAGACGGAAGAAGGTATTCCAAGAAGGTGAGTTGGTCATGGATCACTTAAGGAAGGAGTGATTTCCTCGAGGCACATATAATAAAATCAAGTACAAGAAGATAGGTCCATGCCAAATTCTGAAAAAGATCTCTGTTAATGCTTATTAGCTGGAACTTCCGCAGAAATTTGACATATATCCTACATTCAATGTTTTTGACCTCTATGAGCTTCATGAAGGGGACAGAAGAGCATATGAAGGTACCCTCAGTGAATGGGAACAACATCTACCAATTAAGTCCGAGGAGTAGATTGAAGAAATTATTGCTACCAGAATTCATAAGAAGACTCGTCGGAAGGAGTACATGGAATGTTTGATCAAGTGGAAGAATTGAGGAGAAGAAGATGCAATGTGGGTGACTGAAGATCATTTATCATGTGTGCAGAACTCTTCACTTCAGTAGTGATCTACACATGGTCTAGAGCTCATGTTTTTCTTACCATGGGTGTCTGATGCAAGATCATCCTTGGGCTCGGGAAATCTGCATCACCCAAAAATATTTCCATTCTGCAAATAGGAAATAAGTCGTATAAGGACGGTGTTAGTGGTCCATTTTATTTAGTCATTTTGTTGTAAATTGGAACTATTGATTACTCCTGCAACTACTCTTGCTATGTTGAAACTTGTGTTGAAACTAGTGTCGAAACTCGTGTTGAAACTCATGTTGAAACATGTGTTGACACTCATGCTTAAACATGTGGTGAAACTCAGCTAAAAATCATGCTGAAATTTCCACGTATAGATAAATTTTACAAGTGTCATGCTGAAACACATGTTGAAACTCGTGATGAAACACACGCACATAATGAAATTTTACAAGTGTCATGATATTTATTTATTTGCAACATTGTGGTCGTATGCATTTGATATTTCCACACTGGTATGCATTCATGATGAGTCACAGCGATCGTTAAAGAACTCACGGCTAAAATACAAAACGTGACCTGAGGACAAAAGGAAGTTGAAGCAATCTGGAAGACAGAGAGACAGTTTGAGTAACAACTCATTCTTGGAGGGAAGGAAAATCCTTTTAGAGCCGAGGAGGAGTTTTAAAAATAAATGGAGCGCAATTTTGAAGGGGTTGGTGAACCACGAAGCAACAAAATCGTAGAAGATGGACTGGAGAGAAAGATTCTAGATTGGGTGAGCACACAGGAAGGAAGAAACAAAATCTCATCCCATACACGCAGACCATTACCCTCTGGATGATTTCATATTGGTTTTCATCCACGCAAGCAGCAATTCATGGTGGTCTTTTTAGTTCAGGCTCGATGTAATATAGAAATCTATTCTCTGCATTGAATTAATAAATGAATCGTATTGAAATTTGTGGGTTTTTTAGTGTTTTAGTTTCCAGTGGATTCCTCGTTATTTGGAAAAAGTATTTATATTTTGTTTTTCCATTGTACATTTTGTAGCGTGGTGTGTGATGTAATTGTGTGTTTCTTGTAGCCCATCTACCTCTACATTAGAAGATCACATCTCCACATAGGATCAAGAAAAGTGTATGACATATATGAAAGTCACAAATGTAGAGATCCATACAATTCAACCCCTCGATCTTGGAATACAAATCTCATGGTATAGGAAAAAATCCATGTAATTTCATCATCATCCTATGAACATGAGAATCCCTCTCATGCACCTCAAATCCTCTAGCAATTGGACCAACCTGAACTAGGTCAACTCCCTCATCCTGAGAGAATCCTTAAGTAAGAGTAATATCATGGTCAACTCCCTCTGTCTAAGAGAATTCATGATCCCTAGAGAGAGTATCATTATGGGAAACTCTCTCTATTTGAGAGAATCCATGATCCTTGGCTCTATTCTCTATAATATTCCCATAAAATACAACTTTAGAATCTATTTCAACATCATCCTCCATCAAGATATCACACCTCTCCTCCAATTAAAAACTAGAAGGCTCATGGATGAAATCAATGTCATCATCTCACCTCTCCTCCTCTATACAATTGGAAGTCTCTTGGATGGAATAAACCAATGCAACATGAATATCATATCTCCTATGAGGTACACTCATCCTTACCAAAGATATAGGTTCTCTTACACTCTCTCAAGCCTCTAAATCTATAACAACAACCCCCACATTCTCCTCGATCACTAAAGGAGAATCATGCAAACTAAAATATCTCACATCCTCATTAACAAAATATGTTATCAAATCACACGCAAGTACTGCTAAACATAAATCTATGATATCTCACCATGCATGTGCCTCCTCAAATATAGAATTATCTTCCAACCTCCCATTATAATGTACACGTGCCACTAAATAAGTAATTAACCTATAAATACCACCCTCTCTTACCCCTCTTAGAGACAAAGTCCTCGGACTATCTAGATTTCAATCATTGATTGTGCACTACTATCCCTCAAAGGAAACTATCTAATGTGCATATAAATGGATTAGATCTAGAATTCCTCTTGACCTATGCTCACTCCTAGGAAAAGTAGTCATGATGTGCTTACCAAGAGAACATTCTTTGTAGACACCTTCCTTATCTATATTGAATATTGACAATCCTTGTACTAGATTTTTCAATATAGTAAGTGCTTCATTATGCAAGAGACCAAGACACATATTCCATAACTCACACAACTTGGTACCATCATTCACCAAAGCAACATGCTTCACTGGATTTTCCTACAACCTATAAAGACCTCAAGCCTGAATCCCTTTTTCCACAACCCGATCTTGAATTTTAAAGATGACCTCTTGAATGCCAAACTCAACCATAAAATGGAGGTTTTCCATATAGGATAATTAAATAATATTATTCTTCAAGCCGGGAGCACAAAAAACATTATTCAACTCAATAACGTCACCTATGGGTGTTTGGAAGAAGGCAAAGCCAACTTCTCCCATGAGATAAGTGTCAACATCACCAAGCACTACACTCATGCCTCCCTCTTTCTCCCTAATCTCATTAAATAAAGACTTTTCATGTTTCATATGTCTCAAGGCTCCACTATCCACATACAAACCAACACTAGACATGGTGTTAGAATATAAACAAGAGACCAATGACATATCCATCGTATAAAATAAAAATATGAAGAAGAAACAACCTTGGAAGGGTTAAGGTGATTTTCTCATGCAACATAGGATTTCTCACCTAATGACCCCAACTAGTTCAAGTACTTATCTTAGGTAAAATCCAATTGAAATACAAACTCCCTCTTACTCAAGAATGATCTTAACCATAAACAAGCTCAAATACAATGTGGAAATTTCTTGAAATTAAAAATTCTATGTAAAACAAAATTTTCCTCTTCAACCTAGAAGGTTTCTCGAATATTAGGCTTGTGAATTTTCAACCTTTTTGTAAAACAAGGTACAAAACAACAATGAAAAGAGTTCAATGTTTCACTTCCAAACAACCCAAACTTCCAAGCAATTCAAGGAGAAAAGATACCAAATCAAAGGGATAAGTTTCGACCCTTTTAGTGGGAAACTTATCAGCTAATAACCAGATTTGAAAATACAACAATAGTATGATAGAAGTAAAATCAACCCCTTATACTATTTTCTTAGATGTCAAATCACATAACAATTTTCCTTTTACTTATATCAAATCAAAAAGACATATATTGTTGTAAATAATAATGCATAAACACATATAGCTAAATTTTTAAATCTAGAAATTGCACATGTTTTGGATAGTTGGAAACTTCATTAATATGGTCTACATGAAGTACATGTACATAACATAGCCTTCTCTCAAAGCTAGTACAAATCCTCCCAACTCTCCAAAACCTAGCTAGGAAAAATCAATAAAACCTTAGCGACCAAGAAGATCTAATATGAAATAATCACTCAAACATATCCTCCAAGGAAAGACGTCATCTCATCCTCTTCTTCTTCACAATTCCACCCTAGGGTTTGATAACAACACTCTAATCTCCAATGTACAAGGGTTCAAATCTAACCCTATACCTCCAATATGCTCCAGGAAGATGAAGAAACCCTAACGACTCACGAGAGAGAGAGAGAGAGAGAAATCAAGCACATGTGCAGACTCTAGAGAGGGAAAGAGGCTAGTGCACACTCTTCTTTAGGTCATATCTCATCACAAGGGTGAATAAAAGTGAGAGAGTGAACATACATGAATAGAAAGAGTATCTCCTTCATTTATTTGTATGAGAGTTAAGGGAGGAAAACAATACAATATGGAAAATTTCCCTTATAAACAACCTACAATGAGAACTTGTAGGCCAATAAAAGTGAGATGATATACTCTAAAGCACATGTGTCTTTCTTCAGGGTGATGTATCTAAGAAAGGAAAGCCCACATCCCTCCATCACAAGCCTCCATGGACTCATTGATCCTCCTAATCAATGTACTCCATTGGGTCATCTTCCCCTACAAGAATATCGTCGAAATCCCAGGTATCCCCAAGCCATTTACAATCCTTCAAAAATGAATCCAAATTGGCACATGTAAACTAGGGCTTTATGTCCTCCTCAAAGATGCAAAATTATCCTCATCCCATGTAATACAATCTCCAAGCAAGTCGATCCTTCATGGGGCCCCAATGAAGGGTGCCCACCAAATTTTCAAGAGAACTCCAACACCCAAGGGAATAACACTAAGTCAATGACCATATGAGTTCAAGCATCCCCTAAGAAATCTATCTAAACTATGTAAAACCATCAAAGAATATATTTCATATTCCAATCCATATAAGACTATCTAGGAGTTAAACATACACCATGTATCCCAAATCTCATGAAGCACCCCAAGCACAATGTAAACACTTTCAAAGTATCCTAAAATTTAATAAGTGTTCCTTAGAATGGCTACCAGGGATCAATTTACCACCTATCCATAGGTATTCACTCGAATGTCACCCCCAAGTCAACGCTATGAACTAATAAGTGTTAGGAAATTTCTCTTTCCAACTCAAACTCACAAGCATTTTCCCATAGATACTCATAGGTTTCAATAGGAACCCATTGGCATTCACACTAGATATAAGAGAGCACACAACTCAAGCATCCACAAAACAATGTTGCAATAATTAGTTGGGTAGCTTGCTAGCCTACATGCTAGACTAAATATCCCTTTCCATAATCCTTCCTAGACAATTTTTTATCTTGCTAACCTATGCTCTAGAGTGAGGCACCATTAAATTACTAATGTAAATCACTTTGTCTCAACCCATGAGTGTCATCATCCCTGAACAAAAGTAGAAAAATCAACACAACAAAAATTCAACCTATTTCAAGCCTTGTCACTTAACATGGGTGACGAGTCTCAATCATCACATCCAATGCACAACAACCCTACAAAACCACCTCTCTCTATAATTTTGTCGATATGCGCTCTACAGCTCAATATTGGGGAGATGTCCATGTAACATAACACATTAAAAAAATAATAATAAAACATATACATATACATATATATATATATATATATATATATATATATATATATATATATATATATATATATATATATATATAGACACATTATAAAATATTTTAATATATTAAAAAATAAATATTGGTTTGAATTTGTTATGTTTGGATTTGTCCTAGCTTTAATTAATGGATCACCAAAACAATGTACTGATTACTGAGGTAGTAATATATTGTAAAATATATTAATATACTAAAAATATATATTAATATTTTTTAATAATTTAATATTGATGTATTAAACCAACAACCTAGATCCATCTTAACCCCGGATCTATCAAGTGCTAAGAGGGATCAAATCTCTAGAGGTACAAACATTTTTTAGAGTGCAAAACTTGAGGAAAGATTAAAAGTTTGCACTTAGAGAGATTTGATCCCTCTCGACTCTTGATAAATCCGAGGTTAAAATAAATCTATGTTGATACCTTTTTGAGATTCATGTTCACAAGAAAAATGTATAATCAATAATAATTGTTATGAGATATTTAAATCCTAGTACGGAAGAATTATATGAAAGTATGGGACTGGGCAACTTTGTTACATATACACATTATTTAAATCAAAATATTTTTTATTTAAAAAACAAGTGAAATAAATATATATATTTATATTAATTCATAAGAAAAAAATAGAAAATTAAATTTTTAGAAATGACATGTTATATGTATGTGAAGGAAACAAAACATTTATTACAATGTTGTAGGATTTTGTTAATAAATTTATTAAACTTAAGCCATACCACTTTGCCTTTTTAATTAGATATGTTTTGATATGTTCATTAAAAAAACAACAAATCTGACCCTTCGTAAATATTAATATATTTAAAATAATAATAAATCCACTTTTCTTTTTTAATTAGATATGTTTTGATATGTTCATAAAAAAAATAACAAATTTGGCCCTTCCTAAATATTAATATATTTAAAATAATAATAATTGTGTAAATGTTTTTGAAATGTTCAAAATTTTGAGTGGACACTCCACCCATTATGAAATACAATAAAATCTTTATGATTAAAAAAGAATATGTTGAAGAGTATATATATATGTGTGTGTGTGTGTGAGAGAGAGAGAGATTAAAATAATTAAAGATTGCTAAAGAAATGTTGTGAAAAAAGGATTGAAATAAAATTAATTAAATTAAATATCAAATGGATGTTATAAATAGATTATGACTCACATGACGTGAGTCAATAAAATAAATAAACTTTGTGAAATAATCAATAATTAAATTATTATTAAATTAAATTAATATCAATGTGACTAAGAAAGGGAGAGAAACAATAATTAAAACAATTGACAAGGAATGAGAATGGAGAAACCTCTCTTCAAAATTTTCGATTATCATTATCCTCGACTTCATTTTAGGGTTTAATCTCATTTATTCTTTTCAACTCTTTTTTCTAATTCCTTGTTTTGTTTCTCCTTTCTCCTTCCGCGTCAATCGTTTAATTATTGATTCTCTCCCAAATATGTCGTCTTGATATTATAAATTAATAATCATTTGATTTGATGATTGAGATTTCTCTGGTGAGAGTTTTCTTCTTCAAGTTGGTTCAAAATATCCATAGTATTGTTTGTTACAGGTCACTCACACCATCTCTTAGTCATAATCTATTTATAGCATCCATACGTAACGCATTATGTTGACACCATTATGTGTGTGTGTGTGTGTGTGTGTGTGTGTGTGTGTGTGTGTGTGTGTGTGTGTGTGTATGTGTGTGTGTTAAGAACCAAAATCTAGGTAGCATAAAAAAACCTCAAAATAAGTACTCAACGCCTTGAAAAAGAGAGAAAATTTTAGATAATAAGCCTCTTCGAGGGGGAAACCTCCTTATACACCACATAAATTTCCCAATACCAGATGATTCCAAATGAAAATGTATCCTTGGTATATATAGGAGACTAGGAGGTACAATTACAACTAATGGACCCAAGCCGACATAAATAAAATAACATTACTAATGTAATATGACCCAATTAAGGGGTAATGTGCCACTATTTAGGGCTTAACATGCCCCTCCCCTTCAGACAAGTGTTGTATGCAACACTTGAGTACTTTTGGATGCTTCTGTATAAAATACTCATCTTCCCACGTGGAATCTTCAGCAAGTAATTTCCTCCACTTAATGAGATACTCTGAAATGGATTTATTCCTCAGCTAGTGAATTCTTATGTCAATGATATCTTCAGGCTCCAATATGATTTTTCCTTGCTCGTCAAGTTCTGTAAATATAGTTTGAACTTGGATCTCGTCTCCTATAACCTTCTTTAAGCATGAAACATGGAAAACTGGGTGTACTCATGAATATGAGGCAACTCCAAGTTGTATTCCATAGTACCAATCTTTTGCAACACCTTATAAGGGCCATAGTACTTTGGTGATAATTTATTATCCTTCTTGGCTTGCTTGAGGGGCATATGTTTGTATGGTTGTAGTCTTAAAAACACTCAATCCCCTACTTCAAAACTTATTTCACTACGATGTTGATATGCTTGTTGTTTCATACGATTCTATGCCATGGTCAGGTTGTCCTTTAATATTTGGAGAACTTGTTGTTGATGCTCGATGTGATCTTCCACTGCTTAAACCTTATATTTTTCTTTTAGAGAATAAGTGATGTAAGGAGGGTGGTATCCATATAGTTCCATAAATGGTAACATTTTTGTTGCATTATGAAAGGAAGTGGTATACCACCATTCTGCCAAGAGTAACCATTTGAACCATTATGTTTGTTTATCATAGACAAATCAACGAAGGTATCCTTCCATACATTTGTTCACTATCTCGGTTTGTCCATCATATAGAGGATGATAGGATGAGCTATGAGCCAATTAAGTACCCAAACAAAAAAATAATTCTATCCAAAAATGTCCAATGAAGATGGGATCTCTGTCACTTACAATAATATTTGGGCTTCCATGCAGCTTTTGAACTGTCTCCATGAATGTGGTGGCAACTGTACTAGCTTTGAAGGGATGAGAGAGAGCACAAAGTGTACATAATTGGTCAGTCTATCGACAATCACCATGATGACACTCTTTCCTTCAGACTTCAATAAACCTATGATGAAATCCATGGAAACCTCCTCCCAACACTGACTTGGGATGGCTAATGGTTGTAAATTACCTGGGGTCTTAATTGTTTCCACCTTATTTTGTTGGCAAACCTAACATTCTTCCACAAACCTTTGAACATCAGTTTTAAGGCCATCCCAAAAATATTCCTTCTTGACCCTATGGTAGGTTTTCAAAACTCCTGATTGTCCTCCTACCAGAGAGGTGTGCAACTCCAATAATAGTTTTTGTTTGAGTTGGGAGTTATTACATAAATATAAGCGATCTTTGTACCATAGTGAATCATTTTTCCATGTAAATGTATCTGATGCACTAGAATCCTACAACAACCTTTGAATGAGAGTCCACACATTTTCTTCATTCTTCCATTCATCCCTCGCTTCTATTATCCAATTGGGTTGGATGTTCAAGATAACATAGAGAAAGGCATCAACATATTCATCATTTCTTGAGAGTGCATATGCCACAACATTTTTCTTCCCTTTTTGATAGATGATTTCAAAATCATAACCCAATATCTTGGTCACCCATTTTTGTTGTTCTTCTAAAGATAGTCTTTGTTCCAAGAAGTATTTAAGACTATCATGATCTGTTTTGACCTTGAAGTGCCTACCTATTAGGTAAGGGCACCATTTCTTCAATGCATGTAGTATTTCCATCATTTCCTTCTCATAAATGGGTTTTTGTAAGTCTTTTCCCTTGAGTGACCGACTTTAGAAAGAAAGGGGCCTTCCTTCTTGCATTAGAACAACACCAATGCCATTTCTCGAGGCATCACATTCCATAATAAATATTTTTGTAAAGTCTGGTGTGGTCAAGACAGGAGCTTTTCACGTCATCTCTTTAAGTTGTTCAAAAGCTTGAGTTGCCTCTAGAGTCCATGAAAATGCATCCTTATTAGTTAATGTTTTTAAAGGTGCTGATATTCTTCCATAGTTCCGAACAAACTTGTGATAGTAACCTATCAAACCCAATAATCCTCTAAGATTATTCAATGTTTTGGGAATCATCTAGTCCATCATGGCCTTAATCTTGTTAGGGTCTACCTTGACACCTTCATGAGATACAATATGACCCAAATAATCTACCTCCTTCACCCCAAAGAAACATTTGGATGGTTTGGCATATAGTTTTTTCTCCTTTAGTAGTTGTAGCACCTTTTCAACATGTTGCACACGATCCTCCCAAGACTTGTTGTAGATTAGTATATCATCAAAAAATACTAACACAAATTTTAGAAGGAAGGGCTTGAAAATGAAATTCATCAACCCTTGGAATGTGGAAGGTGCATTTGTGAGGCCAAAAGGCATGACCAAAAATTCATAATGGCCTTCATGAGTTTGGAATGTTGTTTTGGGGATATTTTCCTCCTTCATTCTAATTTGATGATACCCTGAATGAAGATCCAACTTTGTGAAATAGATTTCTCCATGTAGTTCATCTAACAATTCATCAATGACGGGAATGGGAAACTTATCTTTAATAGTGATCTTGTTGATCTCTCTATAATATGGACATATATTCCATGAGCCATATTTCTTGAGTACCATTACCACTGGTGCAAAGTAAGAACTTTGGCTAGGTCTAATAATTCCATCCTTTAACATTTCTTCAACCATAAACTCAATTTCACTCTTATGGGAGTAAGGGTATTTGTAAGGCTTGATGTTAGGAGGAACACTCCCAGGAACTAGGTGAATAGAATGATCATGATTTCGAGTGGGTGGAATATCTTTGGGAATATCTTCAAATACTTTGGAATGATTATCAATGATCCCTTGGATATCTAGAGGAATAGATGGCTTAGATTTTTGAACATCTATTGAGCATAGATGTGAAATTACACCCTGATGCCCCTTTTTCAATAACTTTGTCATGCCATTAGATCTTATCACCTTACTTGGTTTCCCTGTGATACCCCTTAACTCAATTTCTTTTCCTTCCAATGAAAAGTTCAATATGAAAAGTTCCTAAAAATTAATAGCCATTGTTCTTAATGATTGTAACCATTGGATTCCTAGTACAACATCAGCACCACCCATGGGTATAGAAATCATTGGACAATTCATTACATATTCCCCCATAGTAAGATTGATCTTATTACATTTTCCTAAGAAATTGATAGTTCCTCCATCTACAATCATTACTTGAAACTCTGGCGCTAGATATACAAAGAAATTGAGATCTTTGGCTAATTTATAGTGAATGAAATTATGAGTACTACCAGAATCAATTAGGACTATTACATTTTTCTTTTTGATATATCGTTCTATTACATTTTTCTTTTTGAGGGTTTGAGGAGTGTTAATTCCAGCCAATGCATTACATGATATCGTGGGATTCAACTCTTCAGAAGAAATCAATTCTACGTTTTCATCTTGAGATGGTTCTTGTTATTGTTATTGTTCTTCTTCCTCTTCACAATCTATGTATATTAATTTCTTATCATCACACTTATGTCCCTTATTGTACTTGTTGTCACAATTAAAGCATAAACCTTTTTCTTTTATTTCCTCCAATTGTTGAGGTGTCAACCTTGTAGGTTGAGGTGTTTTAGAAGAAGGAACAGTATTCTCTCGATAGATGTTAGGAGTGGCCTTTCTAGTAGCCATAGCTATATTTTTACTTTCAACATTTCTTGCCACCCTTAATGCATTCTCCAATGATTTGGGTTCCCAAAGGAGAACTTCATGTTGAATGTTATCCTTTAAAGTTCCTATGAATGCATCAATCAGGTGCTCATCTAGAATATTTGTTACCTTTATATTAAAACTTTGGAAGTTCTCAATGTGCTCTGCAACTGAACCCTTTTGCTTGAGATTTATCAATTGGCTAAAGAAGGTATTTCTCCTTGTATCTGCATAGTGTGCTATCATTTCTTCCGTGAAAATTGTCCAAGTGACGATTGATTTGTGAGAAAAAATCCATTGATACCACACAAATTGATTAGGTTCTAAATATAAAGAAGCAATTTGTACCTTTTGTGTATGTGCCACATCATGTAGATCAAAGAATTGCTCCATGTGAAGTATCCATGTGATTAGGTCATTGCCATCAAATTTACTCATATCAATCTTAGGAAAGTGCTTGGTCTTCAACCCAAAGTTGGAGTTTCTCCATTCTTGATTCATTTTCCTTGTGTCCTCGTCATGAATTTCATGGGATACATTTTCACTTTTAGGTGTCCTCTCTATTAGAAAAAATTTCAATCCTTCCATGATCTCCTTTTTTAAATCATCCATCATCCCTTATAGTTCATCTTTTTTTACTATCTTATTTTGTAAATCATTTATGTCCCTACGCATTTCTTCACCTTCATCAAGAGTCCAACTAGGATTGTCTGGAGTATTATTTGGTGTAGAAGGTCCCTTTTTTGGTGGCATGTTGGCCAAGTATCACTTTTAAACCTTGATTTCGAGGTGGTTCTGCTAGACGGTCTTTCTTTTGTTGTATCTCCAAAATTTCATCCCTTTTGGGTATGAAGATTTATTTTTTTTAGTTCTCTGATATTTCTTCTCTGCAATGCCATGGGTCTGATCAAAATTGGATGTGCCAAGTGGAGGTTATGGTAACTTCCTCATAGCTTGTTGATTTGTTTCCCTTCCAGGAGATTGTACTTGTAAAGCATGCCAAGGTCACAATATATGATATTTGATTCTAAAACTTGTACCAGAAATACTACAAACTATCCATTGTCCAATACAACTAGTCTCACTTAATTTGGATACTCACTAAATAAGATGTCATTGTTTTACCTGGAAGACTTGTTTGAGACTAGTTATTATGACTAGTCAGATGCCCTACCTTGCACAGGTTGTATCTACAAAATTAGTTTGACCCAAAAGATAACATTTTTATCACAGCTACCTTGATAATTTATGTGAATATCCTTCGGATTTCAATGTCTAAAACATTACAGAAACAATTTCGTAGTGAAAATTTCACGATGACTAAATTCAAGATGATTCCATAACCCTATCATACACAGACTATATCTCTGAAAGTATAAGGAACCGTAGAAAAAAATTTATAGCAAATATTCCAAGGTATCTCATATGTAGCAGCGAAACCCCAAGACCTTGAGCTCTGACACCAAATGTTAAGAACCAAATATCAAGGTAGCATAGAAAAACCTCAGAATAAGTACTCAACGCCTTGAAAAATAGATAATTTCAGATAATAAGCCTCTTCGAGGGGGCAACCTCCTTATACACCACATAAATTTCCCAATACCAGATGATTCCAAATGAAAAGATCTCCTTGGTATATATAGGAGACTAGGAGGTACAATTACAACTAATGGACCCAAGTCGACATAAATAAAATAACATTACTAATGTAGTATTCCCCAATTAAGGGGTAATGTTCCATTATTCAGGACTTAACAATGTGTGTGTGTGTGTGTGTGTGTGTGTGTGTGTGTGTGTGTGTGTGTGTGTTGAACGTGGAAACGAGTGTCCTGAACAAGTAGAAGTTGGGAGCAGTAATATTGTATATTATATTTCAATAAAATTGAAGGTCAATCCAAGACAACGCTCCTATTGGAACAACAACAATATAGAAATTGCTAATTTATTTTTTGTTAATCATTATATGAATATATTTAACACAATACTGAAACTTTAACATAAAGATTCGATTAGAAAATGAGAAACAAAATACATATACAAAATTTTAACACCTTTTTAAAATTAAACTTTACATATATAAACTTCAAACATCTTTGTAAATTTCTAGCATCATTCTTGTTGTGATTGGAACAAATGTTTGTCATGGACAGGGTATTGATTTATTTGACTTTCATGTTTACTATATCCACAACTATAATAAAATATTTGTAATAAATTATGTGTTTGTAATAATCGAATAAAATTATTTATTTATTATTTAATAATATGGAAAATTGGTACTTGTTAATAACAAAAATTATAAATATAATTTTAATTTAAAGCTCTCTATTTCGGAAAATTGATCCCAAACTCTCATTTCCTTGATGTTGAAGCTCTCCAAAAGCTCCCAAGTTCCTAAAACAGTTCTCAACCAATTGGGGACATCTTGTACCCGTTCTAAAGCTCCTTCGGGAACTAAACTCCTTCTAGAACTAGTTTCAGATATGTTGTCCTAGTGCAACTATACATATATATATATATATATATAT
>ML794513.1:327855-340640 GCA_009831015.1 Picea engelmannii
TATATATATATATATATACTTTGAATGAATAACAACCATATTCATTTAACTCCAAATCTATTAAGTGTCTAGGTGAAAACTCTTTTTGGAGTGAAAAACTTGAGGAAAGGTTAAAGGTTTGCACCTTCAAAGATTTGATCCCTATGGGCACTTCTAGAGTTAAATGGATCTAGGTTGGTTTTATTTCAACCCATTTTTCACAGCGTTCCTTTACCAATGACTAATTAATTTAACTCACTATATTTATTCTCTAGCTTGTTCTTTTATAATCACAAGATGGATGGAGTGTCAACTCAAAAAAGTTTCAAAAACATTTACACAATTTATTTCTAAAAATTCTTGTACAATTATGACTAACTAAAAACATACACACTCAAACTTTATTAAATTTTCAATTTTATTATTTATATTGATATAGAAAGGGTTCATCTCTGAGTAAGAGTTTAGAAGAGTGATTCAAATTTAAAATTTTAAAAGATCACTTCATTGATATTGACATTGATAAGAATTTTAAATTCATTTATTTTGTTTAGTTTATTAATTGAGTTTTAGGGATGTAAAATATTTTTGTGACAAGAATGGGAGGAGTCTCCATGATTATAGAGGAACATCATTCATTTTGTAATGTCCCCCAACCTAAACAAGAAACATTACAGTGTAGAAAACTCACAAAAACAAAATATTTGCTAAATAATTAAATTCATGTAGTTTATCAACTACGGTTACATCCAAATTTAACTGCTCTATATTACCATTTAACTACATGCATATACATCAAACACTTGTTTTAGTTCAACTCACTCAAGGGTTCACTCTTTAGGCCTGACAACCTGGCTCTTCAATTTATAGCTCCAAATATGCTCTAACACTCTCCATCTTGCTCTATAATTCACCCTCCATGGATGCACCAGCTTCAAGCTCTCTTTCCTCCTCTCTACTTTCCCCTCATGCACAAAAATTCAATGTGTAAAAATTGTTGTCCCAACCCATATGAATTTCCTCACCTTTGGCTTTCCTTTATTGACTCACACTCTTCCCCAAGTTGATTGTACTCAACCCCCATGTGCCCAATAACTTTGATATGTGACTACTCACACCCAACCACTTACATGTGTTCAATGATTGGCTTTGGGAACACTCAATCAGAAATTAGAAGGTCCATATATCGATAGCAAAATTAGGAAAATGGGTTGAATTAATATACATGGGTAATTCCCCCTTGGACCCCTCTTGGCCATTATCCTAGACACTCCTCCCTCTTGTGGATTAATGCATCCCCCATCTCTTTTCTATGTCCCCTTAGCAGCTAGTATTACATTTTATTATTAAAACATTGAAATACAATTCTCATATTACATCACTTGGCCATAACCACATATTATATCTACATAACCATTAATTAAACTGGGGATTATAGTGGGAATGTTACATTCCCCCTCCCCTAAAATTGTGATTCTTCCTTGGTGCACTCTATGCCTATATACATATATGCAAATTTGCATCACAATACTTAGAAATTAAATTCTACAATTTAACAACTCCGGTAGTAGTTCCAACCATAATCTCATGTTCCTTTCAAATCACCGACCCAAGGAATGCACCATTCATTTATCAATTCTAAACCAAGCGATGTACCATCCATTTATCAAGGATAACCCAAGGAATGAGACATTATTTTATCAAGGTCCCCAACATAGTTGTCTAGGACTATGAGATGTGGTTCCAAAACTCTAGCTTCTCAAAATGGAGTCTTGCATTTTGATTCCTTCAAAATTGTCAAAAATTTATGGGTATTCTTACTGCATGTTTTCTTCATGCTCCCATATAGCATCTTCAAGACTGTAGTAGGTCCATTGAAACTTTACCATACCTCTGGCCTTGTTCCTGAGCACTTTGACTTTCCAGTCCAGGATGTGTACTATTTCCACCCAGAAATCCCATTCGTGCTCCACCTGGATCACATTCCAATCAATTAGGTGGTTAGGGTCAAGCACATACTTCTTTAATAATGATACATGAAATACATTATGTACTCTCATGGATGCAGGAAATGCTAGTGTGTATGCAACTGGCCCTATCTTTTCTAAGATTTCAAAATTAACACAATATCTTGTTTTCAGCTTTGGGAAACTTCCTAATCTTAGCAAACTTATCTTTTCCTTGACTTTTAAAACTACATGTTCGCCCACTTTAAAATATCTAAACACTATATTCATGTCTGCATAGTTTTTCTGCCTATCATGGGCAACCTTTAAATTCTACTTTATCTTTGTCATTTGTTCTTCCATTTCCTTTAACAAGTTTTTCCCAAAAACTGCTCTATCTGTTGGATTATCCCAACTCACTGGTGTGTTACATTTTTTGCCATACAATTATTCAAACGGACTCATTTTCAATGAGGCCTAATACCCATTGGTGTAGGAAAATTCAACTAAATGAATATAATACTCCCACTTTGATGTTTGATCCATTAAATACATTATGAGCATGTTCTCAATTATTATGTTGGTCCTTTATGGTTTCCCATCTGACTCTGGGTGATATACTATACTAAGATTTAAATTTGTTCCAAATACTTTCAACAAACCTTTCCAAAAATTGGAAGTAAACTTTGGATCTCTAACTGAATTTGTTTCCTTAAGCACTCCATGTAGCCTAGCAACTTCTTTTATATATATTTTTGGAATATTTGTTGCCTTGTGTGCAGTCTTCACAAGAATAAAATGTGTTGTCTTAGTCAATTTATCCACCACCACCATGATGGAATCATGTTGCTTCATTGTTCGAGGTAGCTTTGTAATAAAATCAATTGTAACAACTTCCCACTTCCATTATGAAATGGGCATTGGTTGTAGAAAACCCGTTGGATGTTTATGTTATGTCTTTACCTTTTGGCATTCTAGACATCTGGCTATGTAATTATCCACTTCCTTTTTCATTCCTGGCAAAAAGTATTGGCTTCTCACAGTTGCAATTGTCTTATGATATCTTGGGTGTCCGACATACGACACATTATGCATTTCCTTCAGAACTACATTTTTCAGATCATTGGCATTTGGCATATACATTTTTCCCTTGTACATGAGAACTCTATCTTCTTTCAGCTCATAAGAATCAAATTTCTACTGAAAATTACCATGTTGTAATATCTCTTTTACTTTTAGATAATGCTTATCTGAATTTTTTGTTGCAATAATTTGATTTTTCCTACTAGTCATGTACATACTAATGGATGCAACATGCACTTCATGAGCTCTCTCATTGAGTGCATCATCCACTTGATTTTCCTTGCCTTTTATATGTTTAATTTCAAAGTCATATTCACTCAAAAATTTCAGCCATCTAGGTTTTTGGGCATTTAATGTTGGTTGTCCAAACAAATGCTTTAGACCATAGTGGTTTGTCCTTAGCTCGAATTTATTACCCATAAGGTAATGTATCCACATTTTTAATGCATGTACAATTGCTTAACTCTAGATTGTGGGTAGCATAATTTCTTTCATGCTCTTTTAATTTTATGGACTCATAGCATACCACATGATCCTTTTGACTAAGGACTCCACTGAGCCCTTCCTTCCATGCATCGGTGCACACAAAAAAATATTCATTTGGGTCTGCAATCTTCAATATTGGCACACTTGTCAATATTTCCTTCAACTATTGAAAACTCTCTTCACACTTGGAAGTCCATTGAAACTTCACTCCCTTCTTTTGTAAAGAAGTGATTGGACTTACAATCTTTGAAAATCCTTTTATGAATCTTTGGTAATAAAAGACAAGACCCATGAATGATCTGACATCCATTACATTGTTTGGCGTTCACCATCCTTTAATGGCCTCTATATTTTCAAGATCCATTGTTATGCCATCTTCTGAAATGATATGTCCCAAGTAGTGAATCTTCTTTTGGTAAAATATGCACTTACTTAGCTTGGCATACAATGTATGCTCTTTTCTTAAATGTTTCTCATATTCCTCTTCCGACTTAGAGTAGATGATTATGTCATCTAGGAACACAATTACAAACTTTTCCAAGTACTCCCTGAACACTCCATTCATCATGCACATAAAAATTGTTGGGACATTTGATAGTCCAAATAGCACTATCGTGAATTCATAATGCCCATATTTTTTCATGAATGTTCTCTCGTTGATGTCTTCTTCTTTTATCCTAACTTGATGATAACTTGATCTCAAGTCAATCTTGGAAAATATTCTTGCACCTTTCAGTTGATCAAACAAATAATCAATTCTGGGAAAAGGATATTTGTTGTTTATGGTGACCTTATTAAGTTGTTTGAAATCAATACATAACCTTAAGGTTCCATCTTTCTTCTTCACAAAATTAATTGAGGCTCCCTAGGGTGACACACTTGGGCGTATATACCCCTTCTTTAACAACTCTTCAAGTTGAATTTCCAACTCTTTCAATTCTAGTGTGCCCATTTTGTAAGGTGTCTTGGACATTGGGGAAACTCATGGCACCAAATCAATAGAGAAAACAATGTCTCTCTTTGGTGGAAATCCTAAGATTTCTCTAAAAACATCTTCAAAATATCTCAAGACCGGATGGTCTTCAATGCTCTCCACTTTATCTTTGGATGCCTCTTCCATATGGGCTGCAAAAATATGGCATCCCTTCCTGAAACTCGTCTTCAACTGTATACCTAAAATTTCTCTAATAGATACAGCTCTTGGAATGTCTTGTATCTTGCCTTGCTACCCTTCTTCAATGAGACAGGTGATTGTCTTGTTGTAACAGTCGAGGACAGTATGGTGTTTTTCCAACCAATCCACGCTAATTAGACAATCATAAAAACCCAATGGTATGATTTTTATATCCACCTTTGTGTTGAGTCCATTCATGTCTATTTGACAATCTTTAACGAACTCATTGATCTTTCTCTTAGATCCCATGGCTAATTGAACTAACCAAGATTTATTATGCTTTCTCATTTGCAAGTGAAATATTTCAACAATGTTAGCATTTATGTAACTATGGATAGCTCCATAATCAATCAAAATTGTTATGGATTTGTTATCAATCTTACCTTCCACTTTGATTATGGGGGATTGATATTTTTCTTGCTTGTTTTCCAAGGCTACATAAATCCTTGGCATGTTTCCTCCCATAGCTTCCACTATTTCATCCTCTTGAATGTTGTGGGCATTCCTCTTTTTTCCCCTTTGTGAGGGCATTCCCTATATAAGTGATTTCCCTCACATCCCCAACATTGAACATGTTGTTTCCTTGGCCTATTTCCAAATGAATTTTTTTTCTTTTAATCATTTTGGGTTGATAGACCTTATTGATTTGCTTGGGAGTTATTCCTGAAAAGGGTGGCTTAAAACCTTTCTTCCTTTGATATTTTTTCCCTTTCATCTTTTCATTCCAATCCTTTTAGGACATTGGCCTTCCTTTGCTCTACTTATAAAGATGTCTTTCTCTCCTTATGGTTTCCTCCAAAGTCTTGGGGTTGTCATATTAAATCTTATCACTATAGAAGGAGGGTAACCCACTTAGAAGCCTTTGTATTTTCACTTTCTCATATTAATGATGTCAACATACTTCAACAATTCAAAGAACGTATTTTTATATTCATCCATTGTCATGGTTCCCAACTTGAGTTCAAAGAACTCTTTCAACTTTCTTTCATAGTAATGCTCAAAAAACTATTTCTCTTGGAAGTATCCTTTGAACTGCCTCCACGAGATCCTCTTCTCATCCAGGTTCTTGGCTTGATTAAGTTGATCCCACCACATGATTGCCTTTCCTTGCAAGTGGTAGGTGGCAATTCTAGCTTCAACCCGTGAGGGGTAATCATGAAGCTGGAAATATTTCTTCATTTCCAACAGCCAAGGCTTGACCTCTTCTCCTTTCATGTGCTCACCATTTGAAATTTGGTGGATTAATATTCATGAGTTCACCTTGCAAGATGTCTTCCTTATGCCTTGTTCTTTGTATCCTAACAAGAGACACGCTTGGGATGCTCCCTAGCCCTAAAATTGCATGAGTTCTTCTGGTGGATTGCTTTGGTGAATGATGGTGCCTACTCATTCTTATTGACTTCCTATTATTTCCATGATTATCCCTTTTTCTATGGAATATAGATACTAACACTTATCTAGCACTAGTTTCTTGCTTAGTTTCAGGGTCCTTGTTAACTTTCTTATGAAACATGTTTAAGATATAAATTATCTCTTCCTCGGCCTTCATAATCCTTTCATTATCATCTCTATAGCTTTGCACTTCTCTATGCAATCTTCTCATAGTGACAAGCTCCTGCCTATCTCTTCTTCCATTTGACTGTCTCAGCATTCCCCATGCTGACATGCATACCTATGATGTCTTCCTCATGGTCATAAGATACCTGAGCATCTTCCATAACTCCATTCCTCATATAAGAACCAAATTTGTTTTTTTGTACCACCGGTGATCTTCATTGGTGAATGAAACTCTTCATTACTTCACTTGACGCCTGACCATTAACCCATCAAAAATCGACGATCCCCAAAAAATATCGAAAATGCTTCACCAAATCAATCGACCTGACCATCAGCCATCAACCACTTCTATTGGCTAACATGGCAACTGCTAACATTGAATGACATGTGGATGTGGATTTGGCATGACACATCATCACCCTCCTTCCCCCCATCGATTATTGATCAATTCTCTTTGATGATCCAAAAACCTCGCCGAATTGGTCGATGCCCATCCATCGGGTCATTGGTCATCGACGAATTTTGTTGCTTGATTCGAAACACTTCATCGAATCGGCCAATGCCCAACCACTGGCTCATCAGTCATCGGCGATTGAAAATGCTTCGCGATATTTGGCCAACATCGACAGTTCGACATCAGTGGTCAAAGATGTCCTTTGGCTAAACCAAACTCTTTGCAATTTCAACCAACCCAACCATCAGTCATCGGTGATTTCTCTTGGTAAATTTCCACACTTAGCAATTTTTTACCAAAACCCCTGACGAATCTAACTCGTCGATCTAATCCATTTAAAAAAACCATCGAAATGAATCATGTTCATTGATTGGATCAACCTTTCAAAATGACTGAAATGAATACAGACCGTCGATTTGATCCATTTCCCAAAAAACCACCAAAATGAATCATGGTCATTGATTGGATCTACCTTTCAAAATGGACGAAATGAATACAAACTGTCAATCTGATCCATTTCCCAAACTGTCAAAAATTAATTACGGTCGTCTATTTACTCACCCTTTCAAACGACCAATACCTTATGAATTTTAAAATTTATCATGACAAATCTCATTTGTTGATCTTGCGATCAAAAGAGATCTCGACTGTCAATTCGCCAAACAGCCTTAAACTCTACAAGCAACCATTAAAACTGGAATTTCAACCTTTACAAGTCAAATTTGGCTCTACAACTTTATTTCTCTACTCCATTACCCTTCTTAAACCGTCTGAAGTCATTCAAACTCATTTTTTTCCCACAAAATTGAGGATTTCTCTCTAAATTCTTTGTTTTTCCCCAAATTTGTCACAGACAAAATATACAACAAGGAATTTCAGAAATTTTCTTTTGTTCTAGCCCATACAAGCTCATTGTTTGAACCAGATGCTTTAATACCATAATGTAGTGTTCCCTAGCCCAACCGAGGGACATTACGGTGCGGAAAACTCATAAAAACGAAATATTTGCTAACTAAATAAATTCATGTAGCTTATCAGCTACAGTTACATCCAAATTTAACTACTCTCTATTACCATTTAATTGCATGTATCTACAATAGGCTAAAAATACATGAAATACAATTTAATAACTCAACACAACAACATATAATATTTCTCATAGACAGAGATCATGCATAGCAGTAACACATGTAAAATAACATGGCAGTAAGATAAAACACTTATCTTTTAAATATTTTGTGCAACCAACTTCTTGGGAAGGAAGTTCCACCCAAATGTAGACCGACTATTCCAAACCTCAACAGCCAACCACCCCCAAGCTGAGGCTAGTAATCCACAAAATAGGGTGGTCTCTCGTTGTCTACTCACAACTTAGAACTCACAACCCACTTAGCACTGGTATTTTCCTACAACTATCCTGATTTTCCACCAGCTCTCTTCCTCTTGACCTGCCCAACCCAAGGAATGCACCCCTTCACTAATCTCAGTCCCTCGGGCATCTCATTTTTTTATCAAGGCCTCTCTGGCACAAGTAACTAGGAATAACTCAGCTAGGAACTCAAGGGAACTTGTTGCTAGGAAAAATGCCAACAAGACACAACAAACACTTGTTGTTTTAGTGAAAATCACTCAAGAGTTCACTCTTCAAGCCTGACAACTTGGATCTTCAATTTCCATCTCCAAATACGCTCCAACATGCTCCATCTTGCTCTAGAATTCGTCCTCCATGGATGCACTAGCTTCAAGCTCTCTTTCCTCCTCTCTACTTGCTCCTCATGCACAAAAACTCAATGTGTAAAAATTGTTGTCCCAACCCATACGAATTTCCTCCTCTTTGGCTTGCCTTTCTTGACTCACACTCTTCCCCAAGATGATTTTATCAACCCCCATGTGCCCAATAAATTTGGAATGTGACTACTCACACCCACCATATTACATGTATTCAATGATTGGCTTTGGGAACACTCAATCAGAAATTAGAAGGTTCATATATCATTAGAAAAATTAGGAAATTGGTTGAATTAATATAAATGGGTAATTCCCCCTTTGACCCCTCTTGGCCATTATCCTAGAAAATCCCCCCTCTTGTGGATTAATTCATCGCCCATCTCTTTTCCATGTCCCCTTAGCAATTGGTATCACATTTTGTTATGAAAATTTTGAAATACAATTTGCATAGTACATCACTTGGCCATAGCCACATATTATATATACATAAGCATGATTAAATTGGGTATTATAGGGGGGATGTTACACATTTCATTTTCTTGGGGTCTTGGCCAATTATCAAACAACTTGGTAGAAACATATTCCCTTTGTGTGGTCTTATTCTTTCCAAGGAAACAAATATTTGATCCCTCTTAATTTTCAAGGATTTGATGATAGTGATTAAGATAATGATCAGTAAATCCATCCCTAAAGGACACGAACTAAAAAATATCCTTTCTCAAGTCAAGTAGGAAGCCAACTCTTTCGTCAAAGTCTCTTACTTCCACATTAAACAAGATTTAAATGAAGAAGTCGATCATTAGGATAAACAAACCACTAAACTAAGTCTTAGCACCTTGTTAAAAAATGGGGGTCATGAATCCATGCTTATCCCATTAGTATCCTGATTGAGTGGGTTTTCATATTCATTTATTAAGTGCATAAGGAAAATCTCTATAATGCAATAGCCAGTCCTTGGGATGGCTGATCCGAGGATAGATATCACCCCGCACAACATGCACAACAAATTATGGTTCATGGTAATTGAATGCACAGTTAATGTTTGGTACATGCTCCGTTGTCGAGGTATAGAATTGGGTTCCATTACCACTAGTCTAGTGGTGTGCCTAACCATATAGTGAGTAAATTGGTAGGCCTTGGGTGGTTTGTCAGCGTTTGTTTTCTTTGGATTTTTTTTTATTCACACAATGTCCTATTATGAGAGTAGGGTATTCGGTATTTCCTAATCTATGCCTCTACTACTCTCTTGCATAATTTTCTTAGCTTGTCTTCGTTCTATCTCTCTATGTTATTTATTCCCCATTGGCACATTCGCTCTGAAGTTTTTTGGGAAAATCAGGTGTTGTTTGAATTCTAGAATCTATTTGTTGGTTTAGGCATTTCTTTTGAGAAATTTTGTAAGAAATGTGGTGGAAAATGGTGTTCAATTCCTAGGGAATCCCATGTCTCTTATCATAAGTGTTATCTCTAGTCATTGGGCTTGTTTCAAACTTGATCTTTTTCTTATTTTTTCTACCTTTATCTAAGGCCATTTGGAATGTCTTAGTGATAGATTGGTAATTATAGAGGCCTGGAATTTCATAGTAGATTGGGAGAATTTCAAATTTGCAAAGACATTGTGCTTGGACATTGATTGCAGGGATGGAAATGTCTCATCGTACTTGAATTATGAGAAAGTGACTTTAGCTTTTGGGCATAGTGGCTTCCTAATCAATAATTTAGTCATTGAATTATTGACCCATAGAATTCCTAGTTGCATCCTTCTTGTTTATTTAACCAGAAATCATGGCATTATTTTTTTCTTTCCACATCATCTTTATTGTACAAGTTTGACCAATATGAAGAACATGGATGTGTTGGAGTTTAGGAGAGTTATAGGATGACATGGAGACTCCATTCAATCCATAAGAAGAACAGTACTCTAAGTGTCTTCAAAATTTACTATGAATGATCATTTATGCATCAGCCAACAAGAAAACATCATGAGCCTATTAGTGCAACAAAGGAAAATGATTGATATCCTCAAAGCAGATTGCACAATCTAGCACTTAATCTTTTCAAGGAATATTTATCAATGGCATCAAACAATAGGGATAGATAATTCAACCCTAGCTAAGTTCAGGGAGGAAGATACGGTCCACCATCCAAGAGATCTAATGGAGATAGAGAAATAAAGCTCCCCTTAGACTGATGATGGGCATGAAGAAGCGGGTAGTGGTCAAGTTTATCATTAATCTTATGTATTTTAGATTTATATGTATTTTAAGTGTTTTCTTGAAGAAGGGAACATGTAGGATAACATGAGATATCTACTTTTAATATGTTGTAAGATTATTTGTGTAACCTCAAACAAATGTTAAATTTTGCAAAAGACTCTTTGAACCAACACTATGTAATTTATTGCTAGCCTTGGTTGTTTCCTTTTTTATTATAATATAAATTATGTCTTTGTTAATGTGTGTGTGTGTCTACGCATGCGCGTGTGTGAAAAAAAAAGGTGAAGACCACCCTAGTGGAGTCTATGATGACTATAATATGTAGGTATAGGAGAGAGAAAGGGATTGGTGCAAGAAAATTCGAAGACAATGTGTTTTTTATCCTTTCAAGGTAGCCAAAATGTATGTTATGATTTCATACTTGAACATTGATTAAAACAAAAATTCCTTGGAAAAAAAAGTTATACAGTTGCCTCGAAATGCAAGTTAAGGAAACAATGGTCTCTACGATGGATAGAGAAGACAATAAGAATTCCACAAGGGTGGTAGTTGCTACTAAAGTCCCATATAGGGAATAAAGAGGATACAACTCTGACAACTTCTATTCCAATAAGAAATTAGCTCTCCTTTGGAATATTGGACATCCAATTTTTCCTTTGAATCTTGATCATCTAATTTCTAATTTGTTGTTTGTCACCATAAACCCTTCTCTAAAACTATGGCATGAGGTTAAAAAAAAAAGAAAAAAAAAATAAGATCGAGAACCATTGAAATTTTCATTAATTCAATAATAAAATGTACACTAATCTGTAATATTAATATTTGTTTATTAAATATAAGAAGAATAATCTTTCCATATCTTACAAAATGCTCTTATAACAACTATAAAATATAACTTTTTATATTTATTATAAATATAAATTTACATTTTTTCATTCATATATAATTACATTAAAGAGTGTATCATCTTATATTATATTTTATGTAATATCATGTACTTATTTCGTTTTATACATTTTGATATTTCTAATATTTTAAATCACAATTACAATATTTTGAGAACTATCAATAAGAACTTATACATAATGATATAGAAATATATTGAGTGGTAGGTAAATCATGAGAGTGGTTGATTTTGTATACTTCCTAATTTTATATATTTTAAACAATTAGTACTTTTGGTACAATGAGGGTGAAACAACTAGTAAAGTTTCAAAAACTCTATGATGATATATGATAATTGCTAAATTTATACTTGACTTTCGGGGGTTCTTATAAACTTTATCATTAATAATGTATTTTATTTCTAAATTGAAAATGTTTTTTATTATTATTTCAAATTATTTTAAGAGTACAAGTTGTGATAACATTCACTTTCATTTCAAGCAGTGTAGGATTTGTTCTCATTAAAAAAAATATGTGAAGAACCCTCATAAGTAGTTTATTATTAATGTAAAAAAAAAAAAAAACATTTTTAATTACAAGGATGCATATGTATTTTTTTAAGAGGTTATGGATTTTCTTTACATATTATACATAATACACTTACTCAACAATTGTCATGTTTTTCTTCACACACGTTTAATTCCAAACGAGAACGTATGTTCATTACAATTTTGTATCCACATGGATGTTGGGTGTAGTTTCCAATATCTCCCTACAACCAAGTATTTATTGATAACAAATGAGTATGACTTGGAGGCATGCTGAGGAACCTGTATTCTCTTTGCAAGACCATTTTTTAGTATGCTTTAATGGTCTCTCTTCTAATTTGTTGGGCCGTGAAAACCACATTGTTTTTTGTAATGTTTTCTACATGTGTTGTAATAGACCCTTCACCACAAGTTAACTACACACCAATAACATTTGTAAAATAAAAATAATACGAAAAATGAACAACTAGATTCTTTGCTACAAGCACCATCACATATAAGTCTTCAACAACAACCAATGTATCACAATAAACAACAATAACCATATAAACATCAAACTTAAACAATCAACTCTAATAATGGATCTAAAATTCTGCATACATAAATAGAAATTAACAACAATTTTGGATATGTGGATCCCTAGAATTCGACTCCTCTCCATAAGGATATTAAATCCAAGCTTTCTCTAACACAATGTGAAACAAAGAGAAGTTACTAGAAGAATATGTG
>ML794513.1:362179-375930 GCA_009831015.1 Picea engelmannii
ACATGTGATATGTCTTTATGGTGGAATAAGGTTTCATTTTTCTCCCACCAATTAATTGGAGAAAAATTTCAATTCACCAATCAATTTGAGCAACCGTTTCAATTCTTAGTGCAACAAAATCAATTCTTAGTGGAATAATGTTTCATTCCTCCCACCAATCGATTGCAATAACAATTTCAATTCTTCTCTCACGAGCATGATGGCCTAAACATTAACTTTTTTAATTCTTCTTTCACCAATTTCGAGTTCCAATGATGGCGAGGACATTCATTTTGTGGAGGTCAAGTGGTCTCTCTCCTTGTCCACTAATTTTTCCTCCTAAGTAGAACTTCACATTCACATTCAGTAAGTACATCATATAAAAAGCATTTATTTGTTATAAAATTCTACTTAATATCGAAAGACAACAAACTAGAGGAATCAAAAGCATTTATTTGTTATAAAAATCTACCTAAGATCTAAAGACATCAAACTAGAGGAATCAAATTTTAAAAATGTTTGGAATTTTAAATAATTAAGTGACACTCATTGTTGGAATGTTCATTTGATCATGGATTGAAAATGACAACGTAGGTATGGAAAATATTTCAAAATATTGATTTTTTCATATGAAAACATAAGCATGACATAGGAGGGGACCCTTAATGTCTTTATAATTTATAATTTTGATGTGATGTACCCAAAAGTTGACAAGATAGTATGTGGTGGTAAAAAGTTGAAATTAAAAAAAAAAAAGTTTCGAATCCAACCATATAAATGTCTATTTTCTTAACATGTTTTTAAAATGAATTTAGTTTTTTGGAGGGATATTTTCATAACATGTTTTTTAAATGAATGTATTTTTTTTTAATGAATTTAATTGTTTTTTAAGTAAAGAGTTATTGAAATAAAAACATTTTTAATAAATCAATATAAACAAATTAATAAAAAGGAAATATGTATTAAAAAATTAGATATTTAACTACAAATAATTTTTTTATTAGAAGTAATTTTTAATAGATTTTTGTATGTTTTTAAACTATAATAAGGGTTTTATTTTTTATTGTTATATATGGTTGATCTGGATTGGATTATTATATAATTTTTCATCTATCTTGATACTTTATAGATGGAAAAATTGGAGGAATCGGCTAGTAGATCCCATTTTACTGGCATGTCCCAATTTGGAGATTTGAGATCTGGAACCTTCCACGACCATTTTGAGTCATCAAACGACACTTTTTGGGGTCAAAAATTTGCAAGAATAGCTCCCAGCCCCTTCATGTTGTTCTACACACCAAGAAATTGCCAATGGTGTGAAAATTACCTCAATCAAAACTCGTATGCAGAAGTTATGCCTTCCACAGGTTGACCTACCTTATTGACCACCATGGTATGAGTGGATGCCATGTCAACCCCATTACTCAAACATGTGGGGCTAGAAATGTGTGGATTTTCAAGAATGTTCTAGAAGGTCCAAAATTGTATCACTAATTAAGGGATGAGGATGAAAAAACCCTAACCCTAGATGGCTATCAGTCTATGTTAAATACTGGGACACTAGGAAGAGAGGGGGTTCCCTTCTTTAGTATTGTACTAGTTCCATAGGTGAGAATATCATCTAGGGGTAGTATTTGAGAGCATAATAGAGGAGGAATTATATTTTGTAGCATCCATCCCGGTCATAGTGTCAAAGGCAATTCCATAGTGAGTGCCCCTTTCTTTGTATTTGCATACCATAACTGAAGAAAAGAGAGAAAAGCATAGGCCTCACCTTCTAGCTTGATGTTATCCATTATAGGTTTCCCAAGATGCACATTGTGTTCATTGTGTGGATGGTGTGTACATTTTCTTGTTCTTTCATTTTTGTATTTCAGTTATTTTCATAAATCTAAGCAATAAGCTAGTAATAATTAATCTGGGATCTAAGGAAACAAATTAGATTATCTAATATTTTATAATATTATAAGATTTGTTGTGATGAACTATTCATGTGGAATATCCATGGTAGTTTATAGATCAATGAAAATAATCTCAATTAAGTTGGAACTTGTAAGTGATCCAAACTTGAGTAGCCTCATTGATGACCTAGTTAAGGAGGAATGGGGCTTCCAAAAGGGAGACTGGGATGAAACTTCTCTTGGACCTAGAGTAAATCTATAAAATGATTCTAGTTGCATAACTACAATTGGGTTTTCTAGGGTCCCAAAAATATCACAAGGAAATAACCATCTTGTATGAGTGGTAGCCTATCCAAGGGTGTCAAACACACTAGAATAAACATTGACCAAGTTTCCTAGGAATTCCAATGACCTCTTGTGCCATTTATTTAAACATACAATTGGTGTATGAGGTAGGATCTGATTTCTCGTACTTAAAAAAAATCTCTTCTCATCCCATTTATCATTGAATATAATGTATTTGCTTTTCATTTATACACTCTCTAATATTGTTTAATAGGACGAGTCCATGCAACAATCTAGGTTAATAATTTACTTGCTCCATTAAATGTGGTGATCCTTGTTCAATTTCCTCTTTGAGGGGGAAACCTCCAATTGAGTAAAGATCCAAATACAATTATTTATTTTCTTGGAACTTGATTGCATATATTATACTACTATATATAGTTTCTCAAAGACCAAAACCCTAACCACCTAGTGGGCCTCCATTAATGAGGGCACAACCACTAACTAGTGGACCTTCTTTAATGAGGCCAACTTACATTTATTGATTTCACACTCTAATACCTCACATGCCTTATTTAATAGAGATGGTTCCAATACAATAAGTAATAACCTATTCTCCTCAAGGTTGGAGATGAGAAAAATGGTGGAGATTCTTTGCTAGTTCCCATGTAACATTTTCAGAATATGTGACTTTCCATTGGATCAATACTTCCTAGATAGTCCAACAATGAAGAAAACATCCATGTTTGTCCAAAAAAATGTCAATCTATAACCAAAGGATCCCTCCTTATCTAGTTAAAGAAGCTTGGTTTGAACTACGTAATTAGACCCAAACACTTTCTTCAAGCAGGACACATGAGAGACTGAGCATATCTCAGAATGGATTGGAAGAGCTAATTTGTAATCCACCAGGCCTATATGTTTTGAGTATAGCATAGGGTCCATAAAAATTAGGTTATAACATCTATTGGCTCTTATCCTTGAGTGATGTCTTCTTCTAGGGCTGGAGATGCAAGAACACCTAATCCCCTTCCTCAAAATGGTGTTTGGAACAATCTTTATCAACCTATTACTTCATTTAGTTCTGGTTCAACACCAAATTATCCTTAAGGGTACAAATAATGTTAGCATGAGCTATAAGTGCTTTTTCCACTTCTTGAACCTTATATAAGCTCGGTAAGTAGGAGATCCCTGATATGAATTTTTTTCCATAGACTTCCTCAAGGGGGGTCATTTTATTCGACCATGATAAGTGTTATTGTTCCACCATTTGAAAACTAGTAACCACTAGACCCATTGGGCCTATCAGTTCAAGGAAAAATAATGTAAATGAGCTTCCAAACACTTGTTTATTACTTCTATATAACCATATATTTGGGGCTGATACAACATGAAGGTATTCAGTTGGGTACCTATAAGTCGAAACAACTCCTACCACAAATTTGTAGTGAAGGTGGAATCATGATCTATCACAATTGATTGAGGTATGCTATGGAGTTTTAAAATATTTTCCATGAATACTTGTGAAACTATGGAGGCCTTGAAGGGGTGTTGTAAGGAAAAACGTGATGATATTTAGAAAGGTGATCAATAACTACCACAATCCCTAATTTGTTTTTTAATTTCGGTAACCCCATAATGAAATCCATCGAAATGTCAATCAACATGATAGCTAGAATGAGTAAAGGTTGTAATTATGTTGGAGGCTTCACCATCTCCCCCTTTTATCGCTAGAAAATGTCACATTTTTCCATGAATATGCAGATGTCCTTCTTCATATCTGGCCGAAAGAATGAGCATTTAATCCTTTCATATGTTTTCTTAAACTTGGAGTGACCCATTATGGGAGAGGAGTGTAAATTAGATAACACTCAGGATTTAAATGTTGAATCCTAGACCCAAAAAAATTCCCTTTATAGAAAAACTCATCATTTTTCCAAGTGTAACCCATACATGCATGGGAGTTGACCTATAGCTAGTGGATCATATGCATTATCATCACATCCATTGATCATTCTTGACATACCTCTGCCATCCAATTGGGTACTAGGAAAGATAAGGAAAATAGGGAACTGTCAACTTCATACTTATTAGAGAGAGCATTAGCCACCACATTATCCTTTCCTTCTTGTCGATAGTCTGATAGTCATATCCTAAAATTTTAGTGACCCACTTATGCTACTCTGGGAGAACAATCTCTTCCATGAATTATTTCAAGTTATGATGGTTTGATTCAATATAGAAACAATTCCCCATTAAGTAAGGATGATATATATCAACTACATGAAGAATGATTGGCATTTCTTTTTCATACGTGGATTTTCTCAAGTTTCTATGACATAAATCCTTATTAGTGAAGGTCAATGGGTGTCCCTCTTGCATTAACACTACTCCAATTCCTTTTCCAGAGGCACCACACTCCAAGAAAAAATTCTTATTGTAGTCAGTCAGGCTAGTTTTGGGTAGTACATTGTACAACCTCCTGATTCCAACTAAAGACATTATTTTTAGGCAAGGTGGTGAGGGGAGTTGCAATTTTACCATAGTTATACACAAACTCCCTATATAATCTATGACGCCAATAAATCCCCACAAAATTTATAGGGTCTTTGGACAAGGCCAATGTTTCATCACCTCAATTTTCTTAGATCAACATGTATGCCCTCGCCACTCACAATGTGTCCCAAATATTACACCTTTGAATTTGGTGATTATGTAGAATTTATAGACATAATCCACATGTTCCACCCACATTTTGTTGTAGACCAAGATTTCATCAAAGAAAGCCATGGAAAAATGGAATAGAAGGGGTCAAAATATTTTTTCATGAGGCTTTGAAAAGTGGAAGGAATATTTCAAATACCAAAATGCATCACCAAAAACTCATATGACATTCATGAGTGTGGAAAGAAGTTTTAGGAAAATTGCTTCCTTCATGTGAATTTTGTGATAACTGGAGTAGAGATCAAATTTGGTGAAGAATTGAGCACTATGTAACTCATCTAAGAGGCCCTCGATGACTAGAATGTGAAATTTATCTTTGAGTATCAAGTTGTTAAGGGCTCAAAAGTTGGGACACATGCACCAAGTGCCTTATTTTTAGGAACCATGTCAACCAAGGAGGAATAGGGGTTAGTACTAGGACGAATGAAACGTGTTACCAATGACCTCGATATGATCCGTTTGATTTCATTATTTTGGGAAAAATCATGATGATATAGATACACATTGGGTTATATGATACTCGGGAGCAAAGGGATAACATGATCATGTTCACAATGTGAATGTGGTAGTCCTTGGTGAAATTAAAAGACATGTTGGTGTTTATTAAAAACTAACTATGAGTATGGATGAATTAGTTGTGAAGCATCCTTAAAGGCTTGAGCAGCATGGAATTGTGCAATAATGCCCAAATGACCCTTTTTTAGGAGCTTTTCCATATGGTGGGAGCTAACAATTTCTGGAGAGATGGATGTGAGACCTTTGAGAGTGTAGTAATGCCCATGTTTTTGGAAACATGTGTATAACTCCAAGAAATCTATGGTAAAAGGACCTATTGTTCTCAACCATTCAACACCCAAAAAAATGTCACAACCACCCATTTCAATGGCGAACACGTGATTTTAGGAATTATTGATCCAGGTTGGATCATTATATAATTTTTCATCTATCTTGGTGCTTTCTAGATGGAAAATTCATAGAAATTAGCTTGCAAGGCCCATTTTAGTGGCATGTCCCAAATTGGAGTTTTGGAGTCCAAAACCTTCCAAATCCATTTTGAGGCATCAAACAAAACTTTTTGGATTCAAAACTTTTCAAGCATATATCCCATCCCCCTAACATTGTTCTACACACCAAGACCTTTCCAACGGTGTGAAAATCACCTCAATTGGAGCTCATATGCACAAGTTATGCATCCCATAGGTTGACCTACCTTGTTAAACACCATGGTATTGAATGGATGCCACATCATCCCCCATTACTCACATATTAGGGGCTATCCATGCATGGAATTTAAATAATATTCTAGAAGGTCCAAAACCTAAGACTAATTGAGGGTTAAGACATGCAAAAACCCTAACCCTAGATAACTATCGGGCTATGATAAATATTGGGCCGCTATGAGGAGAAAGAGTTCCATTATTTTAGCATTTTACTTGTTCCATAGTTGAGAATATCATCTAGGAGTGGACTTTTAGAGAACAATAGAGAAGGAATACAAACATATATAAACCATTCATGTCAGAGTGTCAAAGGCAACTCCACAGTGAGTGCCCCTTTTTTTGTACTTGTTTTTCATAATTGAAGAAAAGAGAGTAGAGCATAGGTATCAACTTCTAGTTGGGGTTTCTCCCATATTGGGTTTCCCAAGATACATATTATGTTAATTTGTTTGGATGGTGTCTTCATTTGGCTAGTCTTTCATATTCATATTTTAGTTATTTCATTAATTTGAGAAATAATCTAGTGCTAGAAAATATGAGATCTAAGGAAATGAACCTGCATAATAAATTATTTCAGTATAATACAAGATTTTTTGTGATAAAATGTTCCAGTGGAATATCTATGGTATTTGATAGATCATATTGGTATTAGAGCAATTTTATTTGGGGTATTTGTGGGAAGTTGCAGGATCCAAGAATTGGATTAAGAAGGAAGTCGTGGAACCCTATCCATGACGAATGAGTCTAGTCATAACAACCATCAGGATGTAGATGAAGAGGTTTGCAAGGATGGAAGATAAATTCGTTGATATGTCTCGCAACATGGCCCTCCTCATTGCAGTTCTAGACAACAATTTGGGACCTTTCGACAAAGTTTGGTGGATCTAACTCATAAGTTGATTCGGATGAGGAATTGGGAGATAGTGAAGACCCATAAAAGGAGTTGAAAAAAGATCCCAAGAAAGAGAAACCAAGTTCCAGTGCCATCACTCCTTCACAACATCTATTAAAAATGGAAGTGAAAGTGTACATCAAGCCCTATCAAGGTGATATCGATGCTATTAATTTGAATCATTGGTTGAAATAGTTATAAGTGTATTTCAATTTCCATAACATAGATGAATACTAGAATATTTAATTTTCCTAATTGAAGCTAGAGGTCCATGCATTAACTTGGTGGGAAATCCACAAAGAGACACTTAGACTAGAGGGTGATCCGTCGATAAGTAAGTGGGAGGATTTTAAAAACTTCATCAAGTCACATTTCTACCCTATTGGGTATGTAGAGGACTAGTGGATCCATTTGCATCACTGCAAGCAGAGGTATGGGTAGAGTGGGCAAGAGTACACCATTAAACTCAAGAATATGAAATCATTTTGGGTTTTTATACCAAGAACCTATACATACTCCTCAAGTATTTGGGGGGTCTACACAATCATTTGTAAAATAAAGTGATGCTCTTCAAACCTAGGACCATTGATGAGGCATATGTGCAAGAGCAATATATGGAGAAAATAGGGAGAACATAGGCCATAAGAAAGGACAACCAAGTGGTTTTAAACAATAATACCACAAAAATTCTTCCAAGGAGGTGAAAAAGAAGTGGAGAGGAAAAGACAAGAAGACGAGATCCATTTCACATCAATGCAATATCTAAACTACCATTTCAACCATTGTAATATTGATTTTCACACCGGAGATAGGTTTTTGGAAGCACCTACATGTATATGAGGGATGTGATCTTGTTGTAGAGAGAAAATTGGTACTACATGATGAAGGATTGGAAGTCTTACATCATCAATGCACACAAAGGTTAATCAAAGATATCTCTGGTAAGTGCTAGTCAAGCCAAAAGGTTGATCGGTTCTAGTAAGAAGTATCTATTTTTTTTCTTAAGAGAGAATTATCCAAGGGAGGAATCAATAAGATTAAAGGCATCCTTGGAGGGATGTAATGAAAAGAAAAAATAGTAGTTGGAGGAGATGTTGCAACATACAAAGGAGTGTTTCAGGATCCTAAAGGGATACGACCTAAGAGGCAAGTGGAGCACAAGATATAGTTGTTTCTTCACTCCCCTTTACCAAATATTGGGTTGTATAGATAGTTTTTTCTGGAAGTATACGAAGTGAAGAAACAATTGTAGCAATTGTTGGAGTAGGGAGTAATCCAATGAATAAATTGACTTTATGGAGCACCTATCATCATAGTACCCAAGAAGGATGGGAATTGAAAAATGTGTATTGAATATAGATATTTAAACAAGATCACACTCAAGAATCGATACCCTCTACCCATGATTAATAATTTGTTAGACTAGTTGCAGCAAGCAAAGTACTTCACTAAGTTGGATCTCAAATTGGGATACCACCAAGTATGTATTAAAGAATAAGATGCCTAGAAGACTTCCTTAGGACAAGGTAAGGTTTGTATGAATCGTTGGTCATGACTTTTGGTTTATGTAATGCACCAGCTACATTTATGAAATTATTGAATGATGTATTGCATCTCTATTTAGATTCATTTGTAATAGACTATTTGAATGACATATGTGTTTGTATCTCTACCTAGGAAGAACACATATTCCATCTAATGCAGGTGTTAGATACTCTAAAAAATCATCAATGATTGGTGTATTTTGGGTATATGATCATTGGAGGGGAATTCAAGATAGATCATACAAAGATGGAGCCCATCATCAAGTGGCAAGTTCCTACTAATGTCACTCAAGTTAGGATATTTTTTGGAGTAGCACAATACCTATGAAATTTCATAGCATCATTTTCAGTGGTAGTTGCACCACTCCACTCCACTCCATAACATCCAGTGTTAAGAGTTTCCAATGATATTAAACAAAATATCAATCAAGCACTAGGTCTTGCATTGCCTAACTTGTAGAATCCCTTTGAAGTGGATACTGATGCAAGTGGATATGATATGGAATTAGTCTTGATGCATGGAGGTAAGTCGATATGCTATTATTCTGAGATGTTTCATGGGAGAGTCCTGAACTACTGTACATATGATAATGAACTCTATGCCTTATTTCAAGCTATTAAGGAATGGAATCACAATTTAATGGGAAAGGAAACCATTATCCACATTGATCACCAGCCACTAAAGTATTTGCAAGCCCAAAGTAAGATTCAACAAACTAGACATGAAAAGTGGATGGGGTTTTTGTAGTAGTTTCATCTAGTCATCAAATATAATAATGGAAACACTAATAAGTTGGTTGGCATGCTTTCAAGGCCACCCACATCCAATATTAAAACTTTTATAACTCCTATGCACATGGATCCTTTTACCCATGATGCATACAAAGAGGCATACATAGAAGATGAGGAATTGAAATAGGTTTTTCAGTATCTATATGGCCAAATTCATGTAGAAGGAGGTTATGGTAAGGTTGATTATCATCTCCAGAATGGGTTTCTCTAAAATCTAGACAAGCTTTGTGTTTCTAAAGGGGAAATAATATTGCATCTTATCATAGAGGCTCACACCTCCACGGGTTAAAGACATTTTGGTGTTGGGAAGATAGTTGGAAACTTACAAAGGTATGTGTATTGGCCCAAAATGCAAGAAGATGTAGCTCATTGTATTAGAGGATGCATGATTTATTGTACCAACAAGCCCAATAATAGAAAGTGAGGTCTATGCCATCACTTACTTGTACCCATTTGACCTTGGGAAATAATTTTCATGGATTTTGTGGGAAGTTTGCTAACAACTAGGAAGGGACATGACTATCTATTCATGGTAGTTGATAGGTTCAGCAAGATGTGCATTCTTATGCCTTGTAAGAATACCTTCAAAGGACAAGAAGCAACAAACATGTTCTTTCAACAGGTTTGGGTGCACTTTGGGATATAAAGGAGCATAATCTCGTATAGTGACACTAGATTTCTCAGTGCCTTTTGGAGTACACTTGGGATAATATGGACACTAAGTTGAAGAGATCTACAACAATCCATCCATAGATAGATGGGGAGATATAAGTAGTAAACAAGACTTCGGTACACATTTTGATGGGTTACAATTAAAAGTATCCAAAGACCTAGAATTAAAATATGATCTACATTTAACCTAGGATGCAAGTCCCCTTTCAAAACTTTATTTTGGTATTTTCTACCTTCACCCTTGGATGTTATTTATGGACAATAAGGAGGAGTGAGGGAAGACATCATAGGATAAGCATTAAAAGTGGAGAATTATTTTAAAAATATTAGTTAGATCCATTTGCAAGTACATGAGACATTGAAGAAGTCATAGGAAAGGTACAAGATCCATCATGATCAACATAGAAAGAAGAAATCATTCAAAGTGGAGATAGATTTTGGGATGAATAAAGAAAGGCTACAAGGTCTTGGTAAGAATATCACAACTCTACAATATGGTCCTTTTGAATTATTGGAGAAGGTTGTTGATAATGCTTACAAACTTAGTATACCTCCTTATATGCACATTTACTCAGTAGTGAATGTGGAGAATATGGAAATCTATGATCCTTCCATGAAAGGACAACTTCTAGGAACCACAAAATGGTACTCTAAGGAGAAGGTAGAGGAAAATTTTCCTCACCTCATCGAGTAAAATATTTTGGGGACCAAAAGCCTCCCAAAATGGGAAGGTATGATCCAGATTGGATCATTATATAATTTTTTATCTATCTTAGTGCTTTATGGGTGGAAAAATGAAAGAAATTGGATTGCAGGGCATATTTTAGTGGTAGGTCCCATACTGGATATTTGGGGTCCGAAACCTTCAAAAGAAAATTTGAGGCATCAAAAAACATTTTGGGGGGTCAAAACTCTATTAGAAATATAGCTCTTAACCCCTTCATGTTGTTCTACACATTGATATCTTTCTAACAATGTGAAAATCACCTCAATCAGAGTTTGTATGTGGATGTTATTCCTTGTGAAGCCCTTTCAATATGAGCTTCAGAGTTATACACTACTATATTTTTTGAAATTATATAATTCTATGAGAATATTTTTTTGAAACAAAAGCATTCAATTTATTGAAAATAAAACATTCTTATGAATATAAGAAAATAGTTTTGGTCGCATTTCCTTATGATAAAATTTTAAAAAATGCAATTTGTATTTGAATTTTTTGTAGCCTACAACCAAAATTTAATATGAAAAATAATTAAACAATGTGTTCATAACTAATTAAGGGAATTAAAATAGCAAAATACCTCCAAAATACATTTGTATTAGTCCTTTGTATTTGAGTTGTCCCCTTTTCTTTTTATACTACCCAAATTGAATGATTATCCTCCCAGCTAGCTAGGAATAGTCTCATCGACTCCCTAGCTCCAGTAAAACCTTGGGTGGTTTCCTGAACCTCCATGCACAAAGCCCGCAAAAATCAGAGGCCCGATTATCCAGATCCAAGTCCAAATTACCCCCAAGTCTAGTTTTCATAACACAGTATCTCCGATTTTTATCAAAATCCTTCCCTAAAATCACCCCCCCCCCTATTCACACCCCAAAACCTTATCCTTATCCCCTTACATCGCCTTCCTCCCCGAAAGGTTCCCTCTTCCTAACATCCTTCTGCCAAGCTAGCCTAACTTCATAAATAAAATTGATTTCATACCAACTTTTAATAAATTCTAATTAATACATATCACTTCCACATATATCTATATATATAATTCAATCATTTAATAATAATATTAAAATCTAACTAAATTAATCAAATTTAAAATCTAACTAAATTAATTTACTTAATCAATTCACTAAATTTATTCAATCAATTAATTTAATAATTATAGTAAGATATTACACACCTATGTCAAACAAGCAAAAATTATTAACTTAATACATCATAAAATACTAGTGTACATGCGCAAGGTATGTATGCAATATAGTTGGCACATGCATAGCTCATGCGTGTACTAATGACAAAAATCGTCACATCTAATGTAATTTTTTGTATGCTTCCAACCTATACAATAGTGCAATCAACCTCATTATGAAATAAATCAATCCTTAACATAATTAGTAGAATCCATCAATCACAATAGTTTAACATAAATGAAACATTTTCCTATATGATTGTAATTGAGTTAAGCATTTAATGTAAAAGATAGGGAATAATTCAAGAACTACTATTATATGATTAAAACCCAACAACACTCTAAACTAATCCTAACACCTTGCCTCCCTAACCTACTTTCATTTTCTCGATCCTACCCCTCCTATACTGGACTATACTAGAGAATCAACTATATTGACCTAACTCTAGATAGAATCGGTAAGCAGAAGTGTCAACTACATTGACCAAGCTTCCCCAATAAGCAACTGATAGTCATCATCACACGTCTAGGGGAGCGTGGCTTAACTTTGTTCTTCCATGATTCTAGGTTTTAGAGGATATGCAGTGGGAAATTCCTCCACCCCTCCTGATAGAACTAGGGTCAACATCCTATCATAGACCATGCTATGGCAGTGTGTTCTGGAAACTTTGCCATCAAATATCTAGTTTTGGGCAGTCGTGCCACCTGAAAAATATGCACTTGCCCAAATATCATAGAAATGCATTTGAATCAGTATAAATCAACATAAAAATGGTTCATATCATATTGTTTCTCATTCAATGTCCACAACATCGACCACTTACCATCACACTTCTATGGCTATTACATAGCTCATTCGATATGCAAGTTAGTTTATAACACGAACTCATGCATAACCATACATTATTAACATGTGATTGCATTTAAAATATATCCTTAAAACTAGTATCCATGTACCAAGATCTTTCAAATTAAAATTTGCATGTTAGAAGTAGATCACATAACATCCATCATTTATAACATAATGGTAACCATTCATAATATTTACATACACATAGGTCCACATGTCCAAAATTTGAAGTGTCAATGTTAATAATGTTCCACAGATAATAAGTAAAATGAAAATACAAGCAGAAACTTATTTAGCTGAGTATAATTATACTACAAGATCATCATTTGGGAGCGATTAGGGTTTTGGAGCGCTGGAAGGTTGAATCAGGGTTCGGCCGTCCATGGCAAGCCAGGACGGAGGGGAGCCGTCGCCCCCTCCCTCCCCCTCATCGACCTTTAACAAACTAATCACAGCCTGCTCGAAGAAGGCCACCTCCGGAGATCCTTCGAGCTTTTTAAAACGACTTAAGGACATTCCAGTAATCACTCTTCCTCCGGAATAGCCAATGAAAATAGCTATCTCTCTGTCAGAGCGTGGTCTGGTAGGCCAATTCATGGGGCTTTGGCCTTCCACAAGAACAACTGATAACTGGATACAAAGAAACTGGAGGCCGCTAATAAAGAACAGTGTGACCTGTTATGCCGTTGGAAAGGGCTTCTACATCTTCGAATTCATTTCCCAGGAGGACCGGGACCTTATATTCAGGAACGGGCCTTACTTTATGGGAGCCCAAGGGCTCTACCTGAATCGCTGGACTCCAAACTTCGATCCAGCTCTGGAAATACCAAAGGATGTTTCGGTATGGGTAAGGCTCCCAAACCTTCCAATCCACTGCTGGAACCCCGCGTCACTGCAAGCAATAGGGAACGGACTCGGCCACTATATCGATAAAGCAGACCCAAAAGATCAATACTCCTGTGCCAGAATCTGTGTTGAAGTT
>ML794513.1:375980-410711 GCA_009831015.1 Picea engelmannii
ACATGTGATATGTCTTTATGGTGGAATAAGGTTTCATTTTTCTCCCACCAATTAATTGGAGAAAAATTTCAATTCACCAATCAATTTGAGCAACCGTTTCAATTCTTAGTGCAACAAAATCAATTCTTAGTGGAATAATGTTTCATTCCTCCCACCAATCGATTGCAATAACAATTTCAATTCTTCTCTCACGAGCATGATGGCCTAAACATTAACTTTTTTAATTCTTCTTTCACCAATTTCGAGTTCCAATGATGGCGAGGACATTCATTTTGTGGAGGTCAAGTGGTCTCTCTCCTTGTCCACTAATTTTTCCTCCTAAGTAGAACTTCACATTCACATTCAGTAAGTACATCATATAAAAAGCATTTATTTGTTATAAAATTCTACTTAATATCGAAAGACAACAAACTAGAGGAATCAAAAGCATTTATTTGTTATAAAAATCTACCTAAGATCTAAAGACATCAAACTAGAGGAATCAAATTTTAAAAATGTTTGGAATTTTAAATAATTAAGTGACACTCATTGTTGGAATGTTCATTTGATCATGGATTGAAAATGACAACGTAGGTATGGAAAATATTTCAAAATATTGATTTTTTCATATGAAAACATAAGCATGACATAGGAGGGGACCCTTAATGTCTTTATAATTTATAATTTTGATGTGATGTACCCAAAAGTTGACAAGATAGTATGTGGTGGTAAAAAGTTGAAATTAAAAAAAAAAAAGTTTCGAATCCAACCATATAAATGTCTATTTTCTTAACATGTTTTTAAAATGAATTTAGTTTTTTGGAGGGATATTTTCATAACATGTTTTTTAAATGAATGTATTTTTTTTTAATGAATTTAATTGTTTTTTAAGTAAAGAGTTATTGAAATAAAAACATTTTTAATAAATCAATATAAACAAATTAATAAAAAGGAAATATGTATTAAAAAATTAGATATTTAACTACAAATAATTTTTTTATTAGAAGTAATTTTTAATAGATTTTTGTATGTTTTTAAACTATAATAAGGGTTTTATTTTTTATTGTTATATATGGTTGATCTGGATTGGATTATTATATAATTTTTCATCTATCTTGATACTTTATAGATGGAAAAATTGGAGGAATCGGCTAGTAGATCCCATTTTACTGGCATGTCCCAATTTGGAGATTTGAGATCTGGAACCTTCCACGACCATTTTGAGTCATCAAACGACACTTTTTGGGGTCAAAAATTTGCAAGAATAGCTCCCAGCCCCTTCATGTTGTTCTACACACCAAGAAATTGCCAATGGTGTGAAAATTACCTCAATCAAAACTCGTATGCAGAAGTTATGCCTTCCACAGGTTGACCTACCTTATTGACCACCATGGTATGAGTGGATGCCATGTCAACCCCATTACTCAAACATGTGGGGCTAGAAATGTGTGGATTTTCAAGAATGTTCTAGAAGGTCCAAAATTGTATCACTAATTAAGGGATGAGGATGAAAAAACCCTAACCCTAGATGGCTATCAGTCTATGTTAAATACTGGGACACTAGGAAGAGAGGGGGTTCCCTTCTTTAGTATTGTACTAGTTCCATAGGTGAGAATATCATCTAGGGGTAGTATTTGAGAGCATAATAGAGGAGGAATTATATTTTGTAGCATCCATCCCGGTCATAGTGTCAAAGGCAATTCCATAGTGAGTGCCCCTTTCTTTGTATTTGCATACCATAACTGAAGAAAAGAGAGAAAAGCATAGGCCTCACCTTCTAGCTTGATGTTATCCATTATAGGTTTCCCAAGATGCACATTGTGTTCATTGTGTGGATGGTGTGTACATTTTCTTGTTCTTTCATTTTTGTATTTCAGTTATTTTCATAAATCTAAGCAATAAGCTAGTAATAATTAATCTGGGATCTAAGGAAACAAATTAGATTATCTAATATTTTATAATATTATAAGATTTGTTGTGATGAACTATTCATGTGGAATATCCATGGTAGTTTATAGATCAATGAAAATAATCTCAATTAAGTTGGAACTTGTAAGTGATCCAAACTTGAGTAGCCTCATTGATGACCTAGTTAAGGAGGAATGGGGCTTCCAAAAGGGAGACTGGGATGAAACTTCTCTTGGACCTAGAGTAAATCTATAAAATGATTCTAGTTGCATAACTACAATTGGGTTTTCTAGGGTCCCAAAAATATCACAAGGAAATAACCATCTTGTATGAGTGGTAGCCTATCCAAGGGTGTCAAACACACTAGAATAAACATTGACCAAGTTTCCTAGGAATTCCAATGACCTCTTGTGCCATTTATTTAAACATACAATTGGTGTATGAGGTAGGATCTGATTTCTCGTACTTAAAAAAAATCTCTTCTCATCCCATTTATCATTGAATATAATGTATTTGCTTTTCATTTATACACTCTCTAATATTGTTTAATAGGACGAGTCCATGCAACAATCTAGGTTAATAATTTACTTGCTCCATTAAATGTGGTGATCCTTGTTCAATTTCCTCTTTGAGGGGGAAACCTCCAATTGAGTAAAGATCCAAATACAATTATTTATTTTCTTGGAACTTGATTGCATATATTATACTACTATATATAGTTTCTCAAAGACCAAAACCCTAACCACCTAGTGGGCCTCCATTAATGAGGGCACAACCACTAACTAGTGGACCTTCTTTAATGAGGCCAACTTACATTTATTGATTTCACACTCTAATACCTCACATGCCTTATTTAATAGAGATGGTTCCAATACAATAAGTAATAACCTATTCTCCTCAAGGTTGGAGATGAGAAAAATGGTGGAGATTCTTTGCTAGTTCCCATGTAACATTTTCAGAATATGTGACTTTCCATTGGATCAATACTTCCTAGATAGTCCAACAATGAAGAAAACATCCATGTTTGTCCAAAAAAATGTCAATCTATAACCAAAGGATCCCTCCTTATCTAGTTAAAGAAGCTTGGTTTGAACTACGTAATTAGACCCAAACACTTTCTTCAAGCAGGACACATGAGAGACTGAGCATATCTCAGAATGGATTGGAAGAGCTAATTTGTAATCCACCAGGCCTATATGTTTTGAGTATAGCATAGGGTCCATAAAAATTAGGTTATAACATCTATTGGCTCTTATCCTTGAGTGATGTCTTCTTCTAGGGCTGGAGATGCAAGAACACCTAATCCCCTTCCTCAAAATGGTGTTTGGAACAATCTTTATCAACCTATTACTTCATTTAGTTCTGGTTCAACACCAAATTATCCTTAAGGGTACAAATAATGTTAGCATGAGCTATAAGTGCTTTTTCCACTTCTTGAACCTTATATAAGCTCGGTAAGTAGGAGATCCCTGATATGAATTTTTTTCCATAGACTTCCTCAAGGGGGGTCATTTTATTCGACCATGATAAGTGTTATTGTTCCACCATTTGAAAACTAGTAACCACTAGACCCATTGGGCCTATCAGTTCAAGGAAAAATAATGTAAATGAGCTTCCAAACACTTGTTTATTACTTCTATATAACCATATATTTGGGGCTGATACAACATGAAGGTATTCAGTTGGGTACCTATAAGTCGAAACAACTCCTACCACAAATTTGTAGTGAAGGTGGAATCATGATCTATCACAATTGATTGAGGTATGCTATGGAGTTTTAAAATATTTTCCATGAATACTTGTGAAACTATGGAGGCCTTGAAGGGGTGTTGTAAGGAAAAACGTGATGATATTTAGAAAGGTGATCAATAACTACCACAATCCCTAATTTGTTTTTTAATTTCGGTAACCCCATAATGAAATCCATCGAAATGTCAATCAACATGATAGCTAGAATGAGTAAAGGTTGTAATTATGTTGGAGGCTTCACCATCTCCCCCTTTTATCGCTAGAAAATGTCACATTTTTCCATGAATATGCAGATGTCCTTCTTCATATCTGGCCGAAAGAATGAGCATTTAATCCTTTCATATGTTTTCTTAAACTTGGAGTGACCCATTATGGGAGAGGAGTGTAAATTAGATAACACTCAGGATTTAAATGTTGAATCCTAGACCCAAAAAAATTCCCTTTATAGAAAAACTCATCATTTTTCCAAGTGTAACCCATACATGCATGGGAGTTGACCTATAGCTAGTGGATCATATGCATTATCATCACATCCATTGATCATTCTTGACATACCTCTGCCATCCAATTGGGTACTAGGAAAGATAAGGAAAATAGGGAACTGTCAACTTCATACTTATTAGAGAGAGCATTAGCCACCACATTATCCTTTCCTTCTTGTCGATAGTCTGATAGTCATATCCTAAAATTTTAGTGACCCACTTATGCTACTCTGGGAGAACAATCTCTTCCATGAATTATTTCAAGTTATGATGGTTTGATTCAATATAGAAACAATTCCCCATTAAGTAAGGATGATATATATCAACTACATGAAGAATGATTGGCATTTCTTTTTCATACGTGGATTTTCTCAAGTTTCTATGACATAAATCCTTATTAGTGAAGGTCAATGGGTGTCCCTCTTGCATTAACACTACTCCAATTCCTTTTCCAGAGGCACCACACTCCAAGAAAAAATTCTTATTGTAGTCAGTCAGGCTAGTTTTGGGTAGTACATTGTACAACCTCCTGATTCCAACTAAAGACATTATTTTTAGGCAAGGTGGTGAGGGGAGTTGCAATTTTACCATAGTTATACACAAACTCCCTATATAATCTATGACGCCAATAAATCCCCACAAAATTTATAGGGTCTTTGGACAAGGCCAATGTTTCATCACCTCAATTTTCTTAGATCAACATGTATGCCCTCGCCACTCACAATGTGTCCCAAATATTACACCTTTGAATTTGGTGATTATGTAGAATTTATAGACATAATCCACATGTTCCACCCACATTTTGTTGTAGACCAAGATTTCATCAAAGAAAGCCATGGAAAAATGGAATAGAAGGGGTCAAAATATTTTTTCATGAGGCTTTGAAAAGTGGAAGGAATATTTCAAATACCAAAATGCATCACCAAAAACTCATATGACATTCATGAGTGTGGAAAGAAGTTTTAGGAAAATTGCTTCCTTCATGTGAATTTTGTGATAACTGGAGTAGAGATCAAATTTGGTGAAGAATTGAGCACTATGTAACTCATCTAAGAGGCCCTCGATGACTAGAATGTGAAATTTATCTTTGAGTATCAAGTTGTTAAGGGCTCAAAAGTTGGGACACATGCACCAAGTGCCTTATTTTTAGGAACCATGTCAACCAAGGAGGAATAGGGGTTAGTACTAGGACGAATGAAACGTGTTACCAATGACCTCGATATGATCCGTTTGATTTCATTATTTTGGGAAAAATCATGATGATATAGATACACATTGGGTTATATGATACTCGGGAGCAAAGGGATAACATGATCATGTTCACAATGTGAATGTGGTAGTCCTTGGTGAAATTAAAAGACATGTTGGTGTTTATTAAAAACTAACTATGAGTATGGATGAATTAGTTGTGAAGCATCCTTAAAGGCTTGAGCAGCATGGAATTGTGCAATAATGCCCAAATGACCCTTTTTTAGGAGCTTTTCCATATGGTGGGAGCTAACAATTTCTGGAGAGATGGATGTGAGACCTTTGAGAGTGTAGTAATGCCCATGTTTTTGGAAACATGTGTATAACTCCAAGAAATCTATGGTAAAAGGACCTATTGTTCTCAACCATTCAACACCCAAAAAAATGTCACAACCACCCATTTCAATGGCGAACACGTGATTTTAGGAATTATTGATCCAGGTTGGATCATTATATAATTTTTCATCTATCTTGGTGCTTTCTAGATGGAAAATTCATAGAAATTAGCTTGCAAGGCCCATTTTAGTGGCATGTCCCAAATTGGAGTTTTGGAGTCCAAAACCTTCCAAATCCATTTTGAGGCATCAAACAAAACTTTTTGGATTCAAAACTTTTCAAGCATATATCCCATCCCCCTAACATTGTTCTACACACCAAGACCTTTCCAACGGTGTGAAAATCACCTCAATTGGAGCTCATATGCACAAGTTATGCATCCCATAGGTTGACCTACCTTGTTAAACACCATGGTATTGAATGGATGCCACATCATCCCCCATTACTCACATATTAGGGGCTATCCATGCATGGAATTTAAATAATATTCTAGAAGGTCCAAAACCTAAGACTAATTGAGGGTTAAGACATGCAAAAACCCTAACCCTAGATAACTATCGGGCTATGATAAATATTGGGCCGCTATGAGGAGAAAGAGTTCCATTATTTTAGCATTTTACTTGTTCCATAGTTGAGAATATCATCTAGGAGTGGACTTTTAGAGAACAATAGAGAAGGAATACAAACATATATAAACCATTCATGTCAGAGTGTCAAAGGCAACTCCACAGTGAGTGCCCCTTTTTTTGTACTTGTTTTTCATAATTGAAGAAAAGAGAGTAGAGCATAGGTATCAACTTCTAGTTGGGGTTTCTCCCATATTGGGTTTCCCAAGATACATATTATGTTAATTTGTTTGGATGGTGTCTTCATTTGGCTAGTCTTTCATATTCATATTTTAGTTATTTCATTAATTTGAGAAATAATCTAGTGCTAGAAAATATGAGATCTAAGGAAATGAACCTGCATAATAAATTATTTCAGTATAATACAAGATTTTTTGTGATAAAATGTTCCAGTGGAATATCTATGGTATTTGATAGATCATATTGGTATTAGAGCAATTTTATTTGGGGTATTTGTGGGAAGTTGCAGGATCCAAGAATTGGATTAAGAAGGAAGTCGTGGAACCCTATCCATGACGAATGAGTCTAGTCATAACAACCATCAGGATGTAGATGAAGAGGTTTGCAAGGATGGAAGATAAATTCGTTGATATGTCTCGCAACATGGCCCTCCTCATTGCAGTTCTAGACAACAATTTGGGACCTTTCGACAAAGTTTGGTGGATCTAACTCATAAGTTGATTCGGATGAGGAATTGGGAGATAGTGAAGACCCATAAAAGGAGTTGAAAAAAGATCCCAAGAAAGAGAAACCAAGTTCCAGTGCCATCACTCCTTCACAACATCTATTAAAAATGGAAGTGAAAGTGTACATCAAGCCCTATCAAGGTGATATCGATGCTATTAATTTGAATCATTGGTTGAAATAGTTATAAGTGTATTTCAATTTCCATAACATAGATGAATACTAGAATATTTAATTTTCCTAATTGAAGCTAGAGGTCCATGCATTAACTTGGTGGGAAATCCACAAAGAGACACTTAGACTAGAGGGTGATCCGTCGATAAGTAAGTGGGAGGATTTTAAAAACTTCATCAAGTCACATTTCTACCCTATTGGGTATGTAGAGGACTAGTGGATCCATTTGCATCACTGCAAGCAGAGGTATGGGTAGAGTGGGCAAGAGTACACCATTAAACTCAAGAATATGAAATCATTTTGGGTTTTTATACCAAGAACCTATACATACTCCTCAAGTATTTGGGGGGTCTACACAATCATTTGTAAAATAAAGTGATGCTCTTCAAACCTAGGACCATTGATGAGGCATATGTGCAAGAGCAATATATGGAGAAAATAGGGAGAACATAGGCCATAAGAAAGGACAACCAAGTGGTTTTAAACAATAATACCACAAAAATTCTTCCAAGGAGGTGAAAAAGAAGTGGAGAGGAAAAGACAAGAAGACGAGATCCATTTCACATCAATGCAATATCTAAACTACCATTTCAACCATTGTAATATTGATTTTCACACCGGAGATAGGTTTTTGGAAGCACCTACATGTATATGAGGGATGTGATCTTGTTGTAGAGAGAAAATTGGTACTACATGATGAAGGATTGGAAGTCTTACATCATCAATGCACACAAAGGTTAATCAAAGATATCTCTGGTAAGTGCTAGTCAAGCCAAAAGGTTGATCGGTTCTAGTAAGAAGTATCTATTTTTTTTCTTAAGAGAGAATTATCCAAGGGAGGAATCAATAAGATTAAAGGCATCCTTGGAGGGATGTAATGAAAAGAAAAAATAGTAGTTGGAGGAGATGTTGCAACATACAAAGGAGTGTTTCAGGATCCTAAAGGGATACGACCTAAGAGGCAAGTGGAGCACAAGATATAGTTGTTTCTTCACTCCCCTTTACCAAATATTGGGTTGTATAGATAGTTTTTTCTGGAAGTATACGAAGTGAAGAAACAATTGTAGCAATTGTTGGAGTAGGGAGTAATCCAATGAATAAATTGACTTTATGGAGCACCTATCATCATAGTACCCAAGAAGGATGGGAATTGAAAAATGTGTATTGAATATAGATATTTAAACAAGATCACACTCAAGAATCGATACCCTCTACCCATGATTAATAATTTGTTAGACTAGTTGCAGCAAGCAAAGTACTTCACTAAGTTGGATCTCAAATTGGGATACCACCAAGTATGTATTAAAGAATAAGATGCCTAGAAGACTTCCTTAGGACAAGGTAAGGTTTGTATGAATCGTTGGTCATGACTTTTGGTTTATGTAATGCACCAGCTACATTTATGAAATTATTGAATGATGTATTGCATCTCTATTTAGATTCATTTGTAATAGACTATTTGAATGACATATGTGTTTGTATCTCTACCTAGGAAGAACACATATTCCATCTAATGCAGGTGTTAGATACTCTAAAAAATCATCAATGATTGGTGTATTTTGGGTATATGATCATTGGAGGGGAATTCAAGATAGATCATACAAAGATGGAGCCCATCATCAAGTGGCAAGTTCCTACTAATGTCACTCAAGTTAGGATATTTTTTGGAGTAGCACAATACCTATGAAATTTCATAGCATCATTTTCAGTGGTAGTTGCACCACTCCACTCCACTCCATAACATCCAGTGTTAAGAGTTTCCAATGATATTAAACAAAATATCAATCAAGCACTAGGTCTTGCATTGCCTAACTTGTAGAATCCCTTTGAAGTGGATACTGATGCAAGTGGATATGATATGGAATTAGTCTTGATGCATGGAGGTAAGTCGATATGCTATTATTCTGAGATGTTTCATGGGAGAGTCCTGAACTACTGTACATATGATAATGAACTCTATGCCTTATTTCAAGCTATTAAGGAATGGAATCACAATTTAATGGGAAAGGAAACCATTATCCACATTGATCACCAGCCACTAAAGTATTTGCAAGCCCAAAGTAAGATTCAACAAACTAGACATGAAAAGTGGATGGGGTTTTTGTAGTAGTTTCATCTAGTCATCAAATATAATAATGGAAACACTAATAAGTTGGTTGGCATGCTTTCAAGGCCACCCACATCCAATATTAAAACTTTTATAACTCCTATGCACATGGATCCTTTTACCCATGATGCATACAAAGAGGCATACATAGAAGATGAGGAATTGAAATAGGTTTTTCAGTATCTATATGGCCAAATTCATGTAGAAGGAGGTTATGGTAAGGTTGATTATCATCTCCAGAATGGGTTTCTCTAAAATCTAGACAAGCTTTGTGTTTCTAAAGGGGAAATAATATTGCATCTTATCATAGAGGCTCACACCTCCACGGGTTAAAGACATTTTGGTGTTGGGAAGATAGTTGGAAACTTACAAAGGTATGTGTATTGGCCCAAAATGCAAGAAGATGTAGCTCATTGTATTAGAGGATGCATGATTTATTGTACCAACAAGCCCAATAATAGAAAGTGAGGTCTATGCCATCACTTACTTGTACCCATTTGACCTTGGGAAATAATTTTCATGGATTTTGTGGGAAGTTTGCTAACAACTAGGAAGGGACATGACTATCTATTCATGGTAGTTGATAGGTTCAGCAAGATGTGCATTCTTATGCCTTGTAAGAATACCTTCAAAGGACAAGAAGCAACAAACATGTTCTTTCAACAGGTTTGGGTGCACTTTGGGATATAAAGGAGCATAATCTCGTATAGTGACACTAGATTTCTCAGTGCCTTTTGGAGTACACTTGGGATAATATGGACACTAAGTTGAAGAGATCTACAACAATCCATCCATAGATAGATGGGGAGATATAAGTAGTAAACAAGACTTCGGTACACATTTTGATGGGTTACAATTAAAAGTATCCAAAGACCTAGAATTAAAATATGATCTACATTTAACCTAGGATGCAAGTCCCCTTTCAAAACTTTATTTTGGTATTTTCTACCTTCACCCTTGGATGTTATTTATGGACAATAAGGAGGAGTGAGGGAAGACATCATAGGATAAGCATTAAAAGTGGAGAATTATTTGTAAAATATTAGTTAGATCCATTTGCAAGTACATGAGACATTGAAGAAGTCATAGGAAAGGTACAAGATCCATCGTGATCAACATAGAAAGAAGAAATCATTCGAAGTGGAGATAGATTTTGGGCTGAATAAAGAAAGACTACAAGGTATTGGTAAGAATATCACAACTCTACAATATGGTCCTTTTGAATTATTGGAGAAGGTGGTTGATAATGCCTACAAACTTAGTATACCTCCTTATATGCACTTTACTCAGTAGTGAATGTGGAGAATATGAAAATCTATGATCCTTCCATGAAAGGACAACTTCTAGGAACCACAAAATGGTACTCTAAGGAGAAGGTAGAGGAAAATTTTCCTCACCTCATCGAGTAAAATATTTTGGGGACCAAAAGCCTCCCAAAATGGAAGGTGTGATCCAGATTGGATCATTATATAATTTTTTATCTATCTTAGTGCTTTGTGGGTGGAAAAATGAAAGAAATTGGATTGCAGGGCCTATTTTAGTGGTAGGTCCCAGATTGGATATTTGGGGTCCGAAACCTTCAAAAGAAAATTTGAGGCATCAAAAAACATTTTTGGGGGTCAAAACTCTGTGAGAAATACATCTCTTAACCCCTTCATGTTGTTCTACACATTGATATCTTTCTAACAATGTGAAAATCACCTCAATCAGAGTTTGTATGTGGATGTTATTCCTTTTGAAGCCCTTTCAATATGAGCTTCAGAGTTATACACTACTATATTTTTTGAAATTATATAATTCTATGAGAATATTTTTTTGAAATAAAAGCATTCAATTTATTGAAAATAAAACATTCTTATGAATATAAGAAAATAGTTTTGGTCGCATTTCCTTGTGATAAAAATTTTAAAAATGCAATCTGTATTTGAATTTTTTGTAGCCTTCAACCAAAATTTAATATGAAAAATAATTAAACAATGTGTTCCTAACTAATTAAGGGAATTAAAATAGCAAAATACCTCCAAAATACATTTGTATTAGTCCTTTGTAGTTGAGTTGTCCCCTTTTCTTTTTATACTACCCAAATTGGATGCTTATCCTCCCAGCTAGCTAGGAATAGTCTCATCGGCTCCCTAGCTCCAGTAAAACCTTGGGTGGTTTCCTGACCCTCCATGCACAAAGCTCGCAAAAATCAGAGCCCTGATTATCCAGATCCAAGTCCAAATTACCCCCAAGTCTAGTTTTCATAACACAGTATCTCTGATTTTTATCAAAATCCTTCCCTAAAATCACCCCCCCTATTCACACCCCAAAACCTTATCCTTATCCCCTTACATCGCCTTCCTCCCCGAAAGGTTCCCTCTTCCTAACATCCTTTTGCCAAGCTAGCCTAACTTCATAAATAAAATTGATTTCATACCAACTTTTAATAAATTCTAATTAATACATATCACTTCCACATATATCTATATATATAATTCAATCATTTAATAATAATATTAAAATCTAACTAAATAAATCAAATTTAAAATCTAACTAAATTAATTTACTTAATCAATTCAATCAATTTATTCAATCAATTAATTTAATAATTATAGTAAGATATTACACACCTATGTCAAACAAGCAAAAATTATTAACTTAATACATCATAAAATACTAGTGTACATGCGCAAGGTATCTATGCAATATAGTTGGCACATGCATAGCTCATGCGTGTACTAATGACAAAAATTGTCACATCTAATGTAATTTTTTGTATGCTTCCAACCTAGACAATAGTGCAATCAACCTCATTATGAAATAAATCAATCCTTAACATAATTAGTAGAATCCATCAATCACAATAGTTTAACATAAATGAAACATTTTCCTATATAATTGTAATTGAGTTAAGCATTTAATCTAAAAGATAGAGAATAATTCAAGAACCAATATTATATGATTAAAACCCAACAACACTCTCAACTAATCCTAACACCTTGCCTCCCTAACCTACTTTCATTTTCTCGATCCTACCCCTCCTATACTGGACTATACTAGAGAATCAACTATATTGACCTAACTCTAGATAGAACCGGTAAGCAGAAGTGTCAACTACATTGACCAAGCTTCCCCAACAAGCAACTGATAGCCATCATCACATGTCTAGGGGAGCGTGGCTTAACTTCGTTCTTCCATGATTCTAGATTTTAGAGGATATACATTGGGAAATTTCTCCACCCCTCCTGATAGAACTAGGGTCAACATCCTATCATAGACCATGCTATGGCAGTGTGTTCTAGAAACTTTTCCATCAAATATCTAGTTTTGGGCAGTCGTGCCACCTCAAGAATACGCACTTGCCCAAATATCATAGAAATGCATTTGAATCAGTATAAATCAACATAAAAATGGTTCATATCATATTGTTTCTCATTTGATGTCCACAACATCGACCACTTACCATCACACTTCTATGGCTATTACATAGCCCATTCGATCTGCAAGTTAGTTTATAACACGAACTCATGCATAACCATACATTATTAATATGTGATTGCATTTAAAACATATCCTTAAAACTAGTATCCATGTACCAAGATCTTTCAAATTAAAATTTTCATGCTAGAAGTAGATCACATAACATCCATCATTTATGAGATAACGGTAACCATTCATAATATTTACATACACATAGGTCCACATGTCCAAAATTTGAAGTGTCAATGTTAATAATGTTCCACAGATAATAAGTAAAATGAAAATACAATTAAGCCATAATTAATTCTAGTTTCCTAGGTCAAAATGGGGCATTACATACACCCACCCTTCGGGAAACTTCATTCCAAAGTTATGGTAAAACAAGTGGGGGATGATCTCATTGTATGGCCTCTACATCCTCCCAAGTAGTAGATCCTAAGCTATACTTGTTCCGATGAACCTTAACTTGGTCCACCAAATGGTGCCTGAGATTTCACACCCTACAATCCAATATGTGTAATAGTTCGACCATAATGGTTCCTATTACCCCACCATACTAGGGGTAACTAAGGAGATGATGTCTTGAGGCCCTCAAATTGAAGACATGGAGTGTCGAGAGCTAGATGAGTAGGCATAGCCACTCCTCTCACCACACATCGACAAAAACAATGTCCACCACACTAGCTTGGCCCATAGAGGACATGAGGTATTGCTTCATGAGGTAACAAGTCTGGTCTCGTGGTAAGTGTCATTTTAATAATTGAAGCATTTGAACATGTTGCAAATATTCCTTTCTTGATTATGAAGATGTTTTCTTGGAGATTATTCCTTTTGCCTCATTTCACCTTGGTGGTTGACATGTTTTCCTAGTAAGTGGGTCACCCTCGGGAAAAGGGTTGCTACTAGGGGGTCTCTTTGAAATTTCATCATACCAATCCCAAATTTTTTTATCATTTTCCACTCTTATTCCCTTTCGTTTCCTCATATTTTGGGTTTCTGATCTTATTGACCTGAAGAAGGGCTTGTACCTCACTTCATGGGAAGAAGGGGATAAAGGCCCAGAGGTTTTGTAACTGGAAAAACATAAAAGCTATAAATTATCCTCTAGATTCTCTCCCTAAATTCCTAAGAGGAATGAAACGTTTCTCCATAAAAGTCGAGTAACTTAAAAAAAAGGAAAAAACTCATAAATATTAAATGCCCTGCTTGTTGAGGGAATGCATTTGCAGTGTCTTTTACTTTTCTTTCACATGGCACTCAATGTGTTCTTAGCTCCAAGTGGCATTGCGGTGCTCCTTAATTTCCATTGCACATCAATGTTTTGAACCATAATCAAATAATGGAAAATAAAAGGGCTTGGAAAAAGTTGCATTGCAAACGAGAATGCAACACACCCTCTACAAAGGCACCCGTACATGAGACAATATGAGCCCTTGATATGTCAAGAACCCCATACCCAAAAGTCATACCCCCATCCACCTCATAGTCATTACATGACTTAGAGAGGGTATTCTTGGGAAAAACTCCTTGATTTTTGGATTGATATACCCAATAGGGAACCATGACAACGCTCCCATACTTAAATTTGGAAAGTTGTATAAGGTCTTTGAGCATTTTTCTAGTTTGAAAAGGGGGGATTTAATGCACATGTTTGGGTGTTTCTTTTATTAAATGTGGCTTACTTGGCATGTTACATGTGACTTGTGGACCCTTGGAGGGCGTACTTGTTTTTCTTTGCAATACCTTTCTAGGTGTAATCTATTCCATGGAGGATTGTGCCATGTTGAACTTCATGGGGGGTTGAAAACCCCAAGGATGGATGTCATACCCCACAGGATGCGCAGAGGACCCTGGATCCATTGCACACTTGATATTATGGATGTTTCCTTTGGACAAATTGGTTTAGTTGACCTCATATAAATAGAGGTTATCTCACTTTCATTTTATACAAAACTCACTTGATAATTACATACGTTCTTGGATGAAATTTTCTCCCTACTTGGGAAATTCACTCCATCTTTTCTCTTATTCTTTTGGATGTTTATGTTGTATATTGGTTGAAGGAACACTGGTGACTTCTCTTGATGCTTGTTTCTTGGCAATTGTGGTGGAATATTCTTGATAAGTAAGGTTTTTTCATGTTATCTCTTGGATTAGGTAAGAGATTTATGCAATTATATGTTTTTCTTCTTGATCTCAAGGTTATTTTTTCAAACCCTTGGAGGAGTATAAGGGCATACACCCTCCATCAAGATCTATTTTTTTGTTCATTGAAAAGACTATTTGCAAATGTTGCTACAAGGAGTAAAAGGGATTACACACTTGTAGATTTACCTTGTTGAGGTTTGTTTACTCTAGGAAGTAAAAAGGCTTACACCCCTAGAGAAGTAATAAACCTTGGCTCATAAACAAGAGACCCCATTACCCAATTGATAAGGCACTGATATTTTTTGCATTGGAGATTGAATATTATGCATTGGTAAACGTGATATCAAGGAGATTGAATTTTTCAAGTTTGGAATTGAATTCTACATGCTTTAAGTTATCTTGTGCCCTAAGGGAATCTTGTTTTTCCAAGTGATCTAACTGTTGTAATAAAAATTTATCTACAACCAATAGGGTTGCAACAAACTCACCTTTTTATCACTCTTTACTCACTCTTCTATCGTTCAAGTTCACTTGTAAGCCTTGGTAATTGTTCTACTAATTATAAGCTATTGTTTGGGTGGTTTACTTGTTGATTTTAGTGTCTAGAACTTGTTGTTGTAGGAAAATTTTGCTACAGACATAAGGATGTTACAAAATCCTTCCAATAAAACTTAGTAGCAACCCTCTAATTTCTATCAAAGTCTTGTTCTAATCATTGGAAAATTGTCTACTTGTTTCTAGCTTTATTTCCAACATCTTACACTTGATTTTGATGGTTAACTTTTCAGTTGTCGTAACTTATTTACCACATATATATTTCCATACTGGTGCATTTTTTGGGACAACAAGGTTTCTTGTTGATTCCCCTTTGGTTTTGAGGTTTAATCTTCATAAATTGTCTTGTTTTGGGTAGGTCTAACATTTTGTTGCAAGCACATTACCTTGGAAACCACTTACCAAATCATAAGACTCTCTCTTGAGCCTCTTTCTCGTATTTTACCTTGACCTATAGGGGCACTCTCCGATCACTTTCCACTTTCCATCCCAGTCCCCCTAGGATCACCGGGAAGCCTCCCTTGTGTTGGACTTGTCCTTCACTAAAATGAGGGGGACATATACTAGGGTGACATTGATAGTTGTTATCATTTGTGTCAAACATATGTGGCTTGGGTTGGGATTTTCCAAAACTACAAATTGTGTGAAAAACATTATGGTTTATGATACCTACAATTCCTTCCAATTTAGCTTTTGATATTCATCAACAACATAATATTGCAGTACAGATACATGAAAAACATCATGAGTTTTATACAATTGGGATGGAATTATGATATGATAGGAAACAGATCCAATTCTCTATTGAATTTTAAATGGACCTATAAATCAAGGTGACAACTTTATTCTCTTTCCAAACCAAATGGTATTCTTACTAGGCCTGATATGAATAAAAACCTAATCTCCTACTTCATAACTTAGGGTAGTCCTATGTGCATAAGCATAACTCTTATATATATGTTGTTCCTCCTTTAACTGTTGTCTAATCTGAATCTCCTACTCCTCCATCTCTTGAAACAATTCTCGCCCTACCTTCACTCGATCCTCTAACCTTTCCCAACTCAATAGTGCCATACATGGCCTATGATAAAAAACTTAGTAAGGAGGCATTCCAACTAAGTCGTGAAAAATATTATTTTAGGGAAACTTCACCAAAGGTAGGTACTTCTCTCAATGGGTTTGGTTATCCATAACATACATCATAAGCATGTGTTCCATAACCTAATTTACTCTTTCTATATGCTCATCCATTTCAGGATGATATGTTGTTCTCAAGTTCAATTGAGTCCCCAATGTTGACTGCAAACTTGTCCAAAACTTGGACATAAAACAAGAGTCACTATCTAAAATTATCTTCTTGGTTAACCCATGAAAATGGATAACTTCACTTATAAACACACATCCCACATCAATGACATCATTAGTGTCTATGAATGGAATAAAATGTGCACTTATGTTCAACTTATCAACTATAAACAAAATGGAATTGTGCCTTTGTGACATGGGTGGAAATCCCACAACGAAATCCAAAGTAATGACTTCCCCTTTGGACATTGGAACGTCATGCGGTTTTAGGAGGCTTTCTGGGTGGTGGTGATTATCCTTCACCAACTGACACTCAAGACACTTAGCAACAAAATGGACCACATCATGTTTCATGTCTGCCCATAAGAAAATCTTCTTCATGCTCGCATACATCTTCCTCACATGAGGATGTGCACAGTAAATTAATCTATGCACTTCCTCGAGGATAGTGCTTCAAATACCTCCCTCCTCAAAGATGTACATCCTTCCTTGAAATATCAACAATCCATCTTCTTCAAGGACATATCCTTCAAAATTTGATTCTAGATTCCATTCTAAAGGGTTTAAGTAACCTTTAAATGCCAATTATCTCCAAGAAGTTGTACCAACACTCTCTCCCTCAAATTGACCTTTAAGGGCACTAGGGACAAGATCTATGGCCTTCTTCTCAGGGCATTGGCCACTGCATTCTCCTTTCCCTTTATGTACAAAATTCAGTAACTATACTCACTCATCAATCTATTCCATCACCTATGCTTAGCATTGATATCCCTTTGAGTGAAGAGATGGTTTAATCTTTCATGATATGTTTTGAGTTCAAAGCTTCACCTCACAAGAAAATGCCTCCAAAGCTTTAGAACTAGCATCACAATTGCCAACTCTAAATCATGATTAAAATAAAGCTTTGCATTCTTCTTCAAATTCCTTGATGCATATGCTATCACTCCCCCATATTGCATTAACACAATTCTCAACCAATTCCCAACCCTTGCTTCGAGGCATTCATGCACACTGTGAAATATTTATCCATATCAAGCACTCGTATGATTGGCACACTGGTTAATAATCTCTTAATCTTGATGAATATATTATCACATTCGTTAGTCTATTGATACATAATTCCTTTGCACTGCAAGGTGGTGATAGGTTTCACAATATTTGATAACCTTTGCCCCATGAACATTTGTACCTCATGAGAATTTTTTGGCACTAGCCAATCTATTATGGTGATCACTTTTCCTGGGTCCACTAAAATTCCTTCTCCCAAAATAATATGACCAATATAGTGAATCTCTTTCTGAAAGAAAGAGCATTTCAACAATTTTCCATACAAATTGTTCTCTCTTAGGCATGGCAACACCACTTGCAAGTGTTCCTCACGTTCTCTTTTGTTCCTATAATAGATGAGAATACAATCTAGAAAGACCTACATAAAGTGGTCTAAGTACTTTTGGAATACACCATTCATGAAGTTCATGAATACAACCGGTGCATTGGTCAAACCAAAAGGCACCACTATGAACTCATAATTTTCAAATTGAGTTTAGAAGGTGGTTTTAGGAATGTCGCATTCCTTAATTCTTAACTGGTGATACCTTGATCATAGATCAATTTTTGAGAAAATTGTTGCTCCTTTCATCTAATCAAAGAGATAATATATCCATGGTATTGGGTACCTATTCTTCATTGTGTTTGGTTCAAGTCATTTTAATCTATACACTCTCATAAGGAACTATCCTTCTTCTTGAAAAATATTATTGGTACACCCCAAGGTGAAACACTCGGCCTTATAATCCCCAAGTACAATAGTTCCTTCAACTGCATCTTCAACTCACAAAGTTCTGGAGCCTTCATCCTATATGGTGTCTTGGAAATTGGATCTGCACTAGCTTTTAGCTCGATTGTGAAATCAAGATCCCTCTCAAGAGGTAACCCTAGCTAATCTTTCATAAAAACATCCTTGTAATCTAAAAAAGTTGGATATTGATCTAGAGAGGGTCCCTTCCCCTCACTAATTTATTCCACTACTTACAATCAACACCCTTTCCTCATGCAATGTTTAACTTTGATTGTCAAGATAAAATGTAGAGACACCTTCCTCTTGATAATATGGATCTCAATTGGCCTTCCTTCTTCATCTACACAAAGAATCCTTTTCACAAAACAATATACAAACTCTCATTGAGCTTCTAGCCAGTCCATACCAATGATTAGATCATATGTACCTATGGTAGTGACATACACTTTTAACCTAGTACACACACACCTAGGTCTACAAAACATTTCTCAACACTAGGTCCTACCACTTTCTTTTCCCCAAAATCCATCTCAACCTGTTTAAAGTCATCGTGCTCGAAGACTGCTAACCCACATTTTTCTAATGCAAATGGTGAAATGAAACTATTTGTTGCACCAAAATCAAATAAGATTTTAACCTTGAAATTATTTGGTGTACTTGACAACTCCACCACAATGAATTGGTGTTCTTTATAGTGATTATTAGCTGCTACATAGAAATGGTGGTTGCTACTTTCCCTTCCCATAGGGGTCGTCCATTCTCTATGCATAGTGCCAGATTATGACTCTAGGTAGTCACACTAGTAATGAGGTGCCCCAACCCCCAACAAGCAAATTGAGGTGGAATATGCACATTTCTCTATGGAGACCTATGAAATGAGTTCCTTCCCCTTTAACCCTTTCCCCTATGAACAACTCCCCATGAATGTCTTGGAGTTGCATGAGTTGTTGATTATGCCTGGGATGTTGCACTAGTGACCATTCAAACACCCGATGCAACTTCTTTGGGTGCAACTCTATTTCCAATAGGAGGTGGCCTATAACTTCTCCCCTAGAGAATGCATGAGGGGCCTTCCCCTAAAATCATATCTATTGTGGAATATTAGATCTTATGCGTCCTTTTAAATCCATGTGTTCTTCTTCATAACAAGCACTTTCAACTTCTTCAACAATTGATGATGGCTTCCACATCTGCACCATGGTCCTTATCTTAGGATTCAACCCATACACAAAATGATCTTCCTGTTGCTAATCGGTTTCCATGTATGAAATGTACTTGACTAGCTCCACAAACCTTATCTCATATTCCTCCATTGTTCAGTTTCCTTAAACTAGAGCATGAAAGTCTCCTACATGTTGTTCTTCATATTATGCAAGAAAATACTTTCTCCTAAAGCTTTCTTCTAATAACTCCCATGAGATGGTGTCCAAAGTGAGGTGCAACTATCTTTCCAATTTACCCTAGCAATTCAAGGAATTGTCCCTAAGTTGAAATATTGTTATTTTGGCCTTTGATTTGGAGGCATAATCCCTCAACACAAAACACCTTGTCAGTCCTTCTAACCATGCCTCTACACGCTCACTTGCATGACCCCCAACAAACTCTAGGAGATTGATTTTCTGAAGATCTTTATAAATTTCCTCTCGTAGAGGTCCTCATTCTGAGTCCCTCGACCCTTCTGGGTTTCTCACCCCAAATGGAGGGGGCTCCACTTCAATATCCATTACATGACATCCTTTTAATGTCTCAATTATAGCCTCTAGAGAGAGCAATATGAGATCTAGCTCAAGTGATGGTGGTAGTGATGTTGGCATCGGTGGTCCTTGCAATGATGCTCCTCGGCCTCTATTTCCATGTGTCATAACCATACTGAATAATTGGTTCTACATCAAAATTGAATGCCTCCAGAGTCCAAGTGGTTACAAGTTTGATTCATTAGAAAATTAAAGCATTTATTTCCCAATCAACATGGAGGTTACTTGGTTTCAGTGGCAGGTATGGCCTTAGTGTGTACATACATATTGATTATCGGGCATGCTATAAAGGACTAGTCCCATCCATTAAGTGTGGCAATACTTCCTCATTGATATAAAAAAAATACTTTTAACATGCATCAATGGTGAAATACCTATCATTATCAATAAGAAGAAAGATCTAAAAAAAATCTATGATGCTCTAGAAATAAATGCACAATTTATATTTGAATTGCATTATGAAAGTGATTTTCTCCTAAAATTTATCATTAATAATTCATTTTATCTAGATAGAGAATGATTTATCATTATCTCAAACTATTTTAGGAGTTAGCACTCTCATGGCCTTCACATTCATTTGAGCTAGTGTAGAATTTGTACTAATTGTGAAAAATCAGAAGAATGTGTGTTGAACCCTTATAAATAGATTATTATGAAAGCAAGAAAACATATACCTTTAGCTACAAGGATGCATATTCTTGTTTTAAAATAGGTTATGGATTATCTCCACATATTACACATACTACATTTACTCTAACATGTGTTCCATTCTTCCTCACACATGTTCAATTCAAGTTAACAACACACATTCATTACAGTTTATGTGGCCATGTGGATGTTGGACACCATTTCCAAAACCACCCCTACAACCAAGAATCTACTAAATTAACACATGGGCACACATTTTCCGTTTGGATACCTCAAGAACCTCCCTCCTCCAACATTGGACTTGGAGGCATGTTGAGGAACATATATTTTCCTTTGAGGACCATTTTAAATGTGCTTCTATGGTCTCTCTTCTAATTCATTGAACCCTTGTATCCCCACCTCCTCTGCCAAAATCACTTCTAATTGTTTGGTGGAGGCATACCGAAAACCACATTGTTGTGGAAAATTCTTGGAATTCAAAATTCAATGCAAAACAAAAATTTCACCTTCAACTTAGAATGTTTCTTGGATCTTAGCCTTGTGAATTTTCATCCTTAGTGTTTCTATAAGACAAGGTTAAAAATGACAATGGAAAGAGTACAATGTTTCACTTCCAAATAGCGCAAACTTCCTGACAATTCAAGGAAAAAAGATACCAAACCAAAGGGATAAGTTTAAGCTCTTCTAAGGAAACTTATCAGCCAATAGCTAGATCTAAAAATACTCTTTTATAGAAGTAATAACAATAGTACAATAACATAATGACAACAGTAAAATTAGTTCCTTATATTCTTCACTTAGATGCCAAATCACTTAATGATTGTCCTTTTACTTATGTAAAATTAACAAGACATATATGGTTCTAAATAATAATGCATAAATAACATATGTAGTTGAAAATCAAATTTGAAAATTGCACAAGTTTTTTACAACTAGAAACTTCATTAATATGCTCAACGTGAAGTACATGTACATACCATAGCCTTCTCTCGAAACTAGTACAAATCCTCCCATCTCTTCAAACCCTAGTTAGGGTAAATCAACAAAACCCTAGCAACCAAGAAGATCCAATGTGTAATAATCACTTCAACACATCCTCCAAGACAAGACATCCTCGCTTCCTCTTCTTATTTGAAATTCCACCCAAGTAGTTTATCACAAAACCCTAATATCCAATGTCCAGGGGATAAACCCTAGCCCTAGACCTTCAATATGCTCCAATATAATCCAAGAAGATCAAGAAACCCTAATAGAGAGAGAGAGAGAGAGAGAGGATAGTGCACACTCTTCTCTAGGTCACATCTCATCACAAGAGTGAGTAAAAGTGAGTGAGTAAATATACATGAATAGAAAGACTCTCTCCTTCCTTTATTTATATGAGAGATTAGGGAGGATAACAAGATAATGTGGGCCCTAGCCATTACAAGAAGCCTACAATGATCACTTGTAGGCCAACACAAGTGAGACACTACACTCTAAAGTACAGGTGTCGTGCTCTAAGGTGATGATGTGCACAATAATGGCTCGAATGCAATGTAGCTACTAAAGGCAAGTCCAGATCCCTCTATCATAAGCCTCCATGGACTCCATCGATCCTCCTAAGAAATGTACTCCACTAGGTCCACTGCCCATGCAATAATATTGTTAAACCCTAGGTGTCCTTGATCCATCTCCAATCCTTTAAAAAATAATCCAAGCTACCACATATCGACTAGGGCCTAATGCTCTCCTCCAAGATACACAATGCTCCTCATCCCATGTAGGGAAATCTCCAAGAAAGTGGATCCTTCATGAGGCCTCAATCAATGGAATCCACCAAACTATCAAGAGAAGTCCAACTCATAAGGGAAGAACACTAAGTCAACAACCACTCGAGGTCAAGCATCCACTAAGCAAGTTATCTCAACTTGCAAATACATTAAGGACTATATTGTGTGTACCAATCCATCTTATATTATCTAGGGGTTGAACATACACTGTGTACCCCAAATATCTTAAATAAACCCAAGCATGATGTAAACTCTTTTGGAGAACCTTGAAAGTTAACACTCCCTCTTTATGAGGAAAGTGTTTACATTGACACCGATCAACTCCCTTTCCAAATCCAAAAAATATGTACCTACTGCAATCCAAAAATCAACCATTATCATCTATAAAGAACTTATCACCCATGCTATCACCACATTTTGATTCTCTAATGAATGGTGACTATGAATATGAAGAAAAATTTCCCTGAAAGAAAAGAAATATGCCAAACTCCATCATCCTCCAAGTCAACATCACAGGTCAAAATCAATATACACCACATCATGAGTTATCCAATATATCCTATAGAGAATAACACATCTCCACCTAAGATCAAGACAAGTGTATCACATCTATCAAAGTGACAAAGATAAATATCCATACAATTCAACTCCTCAATATTGGAATACAATGCTCGTGGTATAGGAAAAAACCCATGCAAGGTCATCATCATCCTATGAACATGAGAATCCCTCTCATGCACCTAAAATCCTATATCAATTGGACCAACCTGAACTAGGTCAACTCCCTCATCCTAAGGGAATCCTAAAGTAAGAGTAACATCATGGTCAACTCCCTCTGTCTGAGAGAATTCATGATCCCTAGAAAGAGTATCATTATGGAAAACTCCCTCTATTTTAGAGAATCCATGATCCTTTGCTCTATGCTCTATAATATTCCCATTGGATACAACTTTGGAATCTATCTCAACATCATTCTCCATCAATATATCACACCTCTCCTCCAATTAAAAACTAGAAGGCTCATGGATGAAATCAATCTCATCATCTCACCTCTCCTTCTCTATGCAACTGGAAGTCTCATGGATGGAATAAATCAATGCAACATGACTATCATATCTCCTAGGAGGTACACCCGTCCTTACTAAATATCTAGGTTCTCCTACATTCTATCAAGCCTCTAAATATATAACACAACCCCCACATTCTTCTCGATCACTAAAGGAGAATCTTGCAAACTAAAAGATCCCACATCCTCATTAACACAAGATGTTATTAAATCATACATAAGTAGTGCTAAAACTAAATCTATGACCTCTCACCATGCATGTGTTGCCTCAAATATATAAGGATCTTACAACCTCCCATTAGAATGTACACATGACACTAAATCAGTAATTAACCTATAAAGGCCACCCTCTTTTACCCTTGTATCCAAAGTCCTTGAACTAACTAGACTGCAATCATTGATGGTGCACTATTGTCCCTCAAAGGAAACTATCCAATGTACATCTCAATGGATCAGATCAAGAATCCCTCTTGACCTATGCTCACTACTAAGAAAGGTAGCCTTTATGTGCTTACGAAGAGCACATCCTTTATAGACACATTCCTTCTCTATCTTGAAGATTGACAATCCTTTTACTAGATTCTTCAAGATAGGAAGTGCTTCACAATGAAAGTGTAGATTTTAACCTTGAACAATATCTACTGCAAACAGATATTCAGTAAAGGAACAGAAAATATGCAATGGAAAATACAAACATTACACAGAGATTTTTCCCTTGGAAACCCAAACCAGGAAAACCAACATATTCTATATTCATTCATAGTGATACATTGTTTACAATACAATATACATATAGGATCCAGTGGCATCAAAAACCCTAACCCAATGACCTGGACTAGTCCACAACCCTAATTTCGTAACCAGAAATAGAAATCCATTGGCAAAAAACATGTGCCGAAAAACGACCTAAATATGTGACACGTTTCCCAAGGCAAAAAGAAAATTTCGTGCAAAGAATATAACACATACCCAACAGAAAGGGACCACGAAACCTATTCCATAACTCACACAACTTGGTACTTCCATGCAGCGTAGCACCATGCTTCACTGGATTTGCCTACAACCTATAAATACCTCAAACATGAATCCATTTTTCCGCAACTCGGGCTTGACTTTTAAAGATGACCTCTTGAACGCTAAACTCAACCATACAATAAAGGTTTTCCATATAGGATAATGAAAGAATATTCTTCTTCAACACAAGAGAATAAGAAACATTATTCAACTCAAGAACGTCGCATGTGGATGATTGCAAGGAGGTAGAGCCAACTTATCCCACATGATAAGTGTTAACATCACCAGGATCTACACTAATGCCTCACTCTTGCTCCCAAATATCATTGAATAAAGCCTTGTCATATTTCATATGTCTCAAGGCTCCACTATCCATGTACCAACCAACACTAGACATGGTGTTAGAAGATAAACAAGAGAGCAATGTCATATCCATACTATAAAATAACAATATGAAGAAGAAACAACCCTGCAAGGGTAAGGGGGATTTTCTCATTCAAGGTAGGATTTCTCACCCAATGACCTCAACTAGGTCAAGTACCTAGCTTAGTTAAACTCCAATTGAAATAAAACTCCCTCTTACTCAAGAGTGATCTCGACCATAAACAAGCTCTAATACCATGTAGAAATTTCTTGGAATTAAAAATCTATGTAAAACAAATTTTTCCTCTTCAACTAAGAAGGTTTCTCGAATACTAGCCTTGTGAATTTTCAACTTTGTTGTAAAACAATGTACAAAAAAACAATGAAAATAGTACAATGTTTCACTTCCAAACAACCCAAACTTCCCATCAATTCAAGGAGAAAAGATACCAAATCAAAGGGATAAGTATCATACCTTTTAGCGGGCAACTTATCATACTCTTTTGCAACAATACAACAATAGTTATGATAGAAATAAACCCTTATATTATTTTCGTAGATGTCAAATCAATTAACAATTGTCCTTTTACTTATGTCAAATCAATAAGACATATATTGTTGTAAATAATAATGCTTAAAGATCAAAATATATAGCTAAAAAATCAAATCTAGAAATTGCACATGGTGTTTTGGATAGTAGGAAACTTCATTAATATGCCCAACATGAAGTACATGTACATAACATAGCCTTCTCTTAAAGCTAGTACAAATCCTCCCAACTCTCCAAAACCTAGCTAGGAAAAATCAACAAAACCTTAGCAACCAAGAATATCCAATGTGAAAGAATCACTCCAACATATCCTCCAAGGCAAGATGTCCTCTCCTCCTCTTTTTCTTCATAATTCCACTCTAGGCTTTTATCACAAAACCCTAATCTCCAATCTTCAAGGGATAAACCCTAACCCTATATCTCCAAGATGCTCCAAGATACTCTAAGAAGACCAAGAAACCCTAGCAACCAGAGAGAGAGAGTGAGTGAGTGAAAGATTCTTCACAATTCTGCTCTAGGGTTTTATCACAAAACCCTAATCTCCAATCTTCAAGGGATAAACCCTAACCCTAGATCTACAAGAAGACCAAGAAACCCTAGCGGCCAGAGAGAGAGAGAGAGAGAGAGAGAGAGAGAGAGCACATGTGCAAACTCTAGAGAGGGCAAGAGACTAGTGCACACTCTTCTCTAGGTCATATCTCATCACAAGAATGAATACAAGTGAGAGAGTGAACATACATGAATGGAAAGTCTATCTCCTTCATTTATTTATATGAGAGGTAAGGGAGGCCAACAATACAATATGGGCATTTGCCCTTATAAACAACCTACAATGAGCACTTGTAGGCCAACACAAGTGAGATGCTACACTCTAAAGTACACATGTCGTGCTCCAAGGTGATGCATTTAAGCAAGGCAAGTGCACATCCCTCCATCAAAAACCTCCATGGACTCATTGATCCTCCTAAGAAATGTACTCCATTGGGTCAGTTTCCCTATCAAGAATATTGTCAAAGCCTCAGGTATCCCCAATATATTTCCAATCCTTCAAGCAAGAATCCAAGTTGGAACATGTCAACTAGGGCTTGATGCCCTCCTCCAAGCCAAAAAATGCTCATTGTCCTATGTAAGGAAATATCCAAGTAATTTGATCCTTCATGGGGCCCCAATGAAGGGTGCCCACCAACCTAAGGGAATAATACTAAGCCAACGACCATATGAGGTCAAACATCCACTGAGCAAGCTATCTCAACTATGTAAATCCATCAAAGACTATATTTCATATGCCAAACCATATCAGACTATCTAGGGGTTGAACATACACCGTGTATCCCAAATCTCAAGAAACACCCCAAGCATGATGTAAACACTTTCAAAGTAACCTAAAAGTTAACAATTGTTCCTTAGAATGACTACCAATGATCAATTTACCACCTATCCATAGGTATTCACTTGAATGCCACCCTTGAGTCGATGTTATGAACTAACAAGTGTTAAGGAATTTCTCTTTCCAACTCAAACTCACAAGCATTTTCCCATAGATACTCATAGGTTTCAATAGGAATCCACTTACATTCACACTAGACATAAGAGAACACACAACTCAAGCATCCACAAAACAATATTGTAACATTTAATTAAGTAGTTTGCTAACCTACATGCTAGACTAAATATCCATTTCCATACTCCTTGCTAAACAAGTCTTTATCTTATTAACCTATGCTCTAAAATAGAGAAACATTAAATTACTAATATAAATCACTTTGTCTCTACCCATGAGTACCACTATCCCTCAACCAAAATAGAAAAATCAACACAACAAAAATTCAACTTATCTCAATCTCAAGCCTTGTCACTTAATTCAACCTATCTCAATCTCAAGCCTTGTCACTTAACATGGGTGACCAATCTCAACCATCACATGCAATGTACATCAACCCTACACAACCACATCTCTCTATAATACCTTCTTGAAGCTCATGCTCACAAGAAAAATGTATAATCGATAATATTTTTTAATTAGAACTTTAAATTTCATTAGGAAAAGCACAAAAGAATTATATGAAAGTATGGGACTTGGCCTTGAGATATGAGGAAATTCCACAAAATGAGGCAACTTTGTTAGATATACACATTATTTAAGTCAAAATATTCACTTGATTTCACAAATAATTGAAATAAATATATATATTTATATTAATTCACTTATAAAATATATAATTAAATTGTTGAAATGACATCTTTAAATGTATAGGAAACAAAACATTTATTACAATGTTGTACAATTTTGTCCATAAATTTATTAAACTTAAGCCATACCACTTTGCCTTTTATTATTGTTTTATATTAATATTTTTTATTTTTTATTAATAAATATAAATAATAATTTTAATTTTTTTATTAATCAATACAAAAATTTCCCACACCAATCAAATCAAAATGTAACAACAATTTCAATTTTTTCCATGATGACAAAACATTCATTCTAAATATTTTCATTTTCAGAGAATATATTTATTATAAAATCTTTACCTAACTAAAGAGAGTTCGGAAGACAACCTATGGAATAGATTGTTAGCTAAGTGAATAAGTTGTGTAGATTTTAGATGTATAATATATTGATTATTATATAATGTGTGTACATTATTAGGTAGGTAAATAAGTTGTCTAGATCGTAAGTGAATAAGTTGTGTAGATTTTATATGTATAATATATTGATTATTATATAATGTGTGTACATTGTTAGGTAGGTAAGTAAAAATATGTATAATGTATGTATCCGTGTATAAGGTGTTTATAATGTTGATATTGTATTAAATAATAATATTATTAAATGGTGAAACATTTAATAATGATGTATAATGTATGTAGTCTTGTATAAGGTGTTTATAATGTTGATATTGTATTAAATAATAATAATATTAAATGGTGAAACATTTAATATATGATGTTTTGTTAAAAGTAGTGTAGTTTAATTTTTATTTTTATTTTGGTTTAAAATTGGGTCAGAAATTTAAAAGAACTATTAAAATTGTAAATTAGTTGTTAATATTGTAAAATTAAATATAATTTGAGTAATGAAAAATTACAATTTCATTAACAAATATACAGTTTGAGTGGGCTTAATGGTTAAGAACATGTGTTTCCTCTTAAGAGGTTATAGGTTCAAATCCAGAGGAGGGTAGGGTATGTATACCTTCGTAGACTTTACCAGTCAAATCGTTGAACGGAGGGGGGTCCCTTGTCCCACAAACAAAAGGGTCTTATACACCAATTTAATGTGTTGGCTTGGCCGTGACCTTAACCCCAAATTTTAATAACAATTATAAATAAAAAATCTAAAAATTAAAATATTTAAACTTATTTATTATAATTAATTACTAATCAACTAAACAACCAACTAAAAATCATATAAAAAAAATGGAAAATACCTCCAAATTCATCAACTTATATCGATTTTTTTATATAAAAACATAATGATGACATAGGAAGGGTTTTGACTTTGATGTATCCAAAAGAAGTTGAAAGTTGACACGACAGTGAGTGCCTATAAAGATTAAAGTTGTTGATTTAAAAAATATAAAGTTGTGGACGCACAAGGTGATGATTTAAAAAACATAAAGTTGTGGATGCACATCAAAATTTTTATGATAAGATAATATGTGTTATAAAGAAAAATCTAATGTAAAAAATAGTCTTGTTAAGTTATTTTTATTTATATTTATACCCTTTAATACAAAGGCATATCAATTCTCTAAAAAAGCTATTGATATAAAAAGGTTTCCTCTCTCACCAAGAGATTAGAAGTGACTTAAATTTAAAATTTTAAAAGATCACTTTATTGATATCTACATTGATAAGAGTTTTAAATTTTTTCTTTATTTTGTTTAGTTTATTAATTGAGTTTTAGGGACGTAAAAGATTTTTGTGGCAAGAGTGGGAGGAGTTCTTATATCCTAGAGGAACATCAGTCATTTCATTTATTTGGGGATTTGGTGAATTATCAAATAATTTCGCAGAAACATATGTTTGTTGTGTGGTCTTATTCTTGTCAATAAAGCAAATATTAAAGCTTTTTTAATTTTCAGGGATTTGATGATAGTTATTAAGATAATGATCAGTAAATTCATCCCAAAGGGACACAAACTAAAAAATATCATTTCTCAGATCAAGTAGGAAGCCAACTCTTTTGTCAAAGTCTCTTACTTCTAGATTAAAAGAGATTTAAACAAAGAAGTCGATCATTAGACTAAACAAGCCATTGAACTAAGTCTTAGCACCTTGTTAAAAAATAGGGGTGATGAATCCATGTTTATCCCATAAGTATCTTGGTTGAGTGGGTTTTCATAATCATTTATTAAGCACATGAGGCAAATCTCTATAATCCAATGACAAGTCCTTGGGATGGGTGATCTGAGGATAAATATCACCCCATAGAACATGTGAAAGGAATTATGGTTCATGTTAATTGAATGTACAATTGATGTTTGTTACATGCTCTATTGTCAAGGTATGGAGTTAGGTGCAATTGCAATTGGTCAAGTGGACGTGCGCTTGGCCATCTAGTGAGTAAATTGGTAGGGCTTGGGTGGTTTGTCGGCCTTTGCTTTCTTCAGATTGTTTTTATTCACACAATGGCCTATTTTGAGAACATGGTGTTGGGGATTTCCTGGTCTATGCCTCTAATACTCTTCTGCATTATTTTCTTAGTTTGTCTTTGTTCTGTCTCTCTATGTTATTTCTTCCCCATTGGCACATTCGCTCTGAAGTTTTTTTGAAAAAACCAGGTGTTGTTTGAATACTAGAATTTATATGTTGGTTTAGGCATTTCTTTTGAGAAATTATGTAAGAAATCAATGGTGGAATATGGTGTTTGGCGCCCAAGGAATCCCACGTCTCTTATCAGAAGTGTTGTCTCTGGTAACTAGGCTTGTTTCAAACTTGGTATTTTTCTTGTTTTTTCTACCTTTATCTTAGGCCATTTGGAATGTCTTAGTGATAGATTAGTAATCGTAGAGGCTTGTAATGTCATAGTAGATTGGGAGAATTTCAAGTTTGTAGAGACATTGTCCTTAAACATTGATTGTAGGGATGGGAATTTCTCATTGTCCCCGAATCCTGAGAAAGTGACGCTAGCTTTTGAGCATAATGGCTTCCTAATCAATAATTTAAGCCCTGACTTCTGGACCCATAGAAGTCCTAGTTGCATCCTCCTTGTTTGTTTAACCATAAATCTTGGTGTTTTTTTTGTCTTTCTACATCATCTTTATTGTGCAAATTTGACCAATATGAAGAACATGGATGTGTTGGAGTTTAGGAGAGTTATGAGATGACATGAAGACCTCATTCAGTCCATCAAAAGCACACTACTCTCATTGTCCTCAAAATTCACTGAGAATGATCATTTATGCAACAACCAACAAGAAAACATCATGATCCTATTAGTGCAGCAAAGGAAAAGGATAAATATCCTCAAAGCAGAGAGCAACATGCTTCATAATCTAGCACTTAATCTTTGCAATGAATATTTATCAATGGAATCAAACAACAGGGATAAAGAATTCATCCTTGACTTAATTCAAGGAGGAAGAGACAATCCACCAAACAAGAGATCCAATGGAGATAGAAAAATAAAGCTCCCCTTAGATTGATGATGGGCATAAAGAAGCAGGTAATGGTCAAGTTTATTGTTAATCTTATGTAGTTTAGAGTTATATGTATTTTAGGTGTTTTTTGAAGCAGGGCATATGCAGGTTAACATGGGATATTTACTTTTTAATATGTTGTAAGCTTCTTTTTGTAACCTCAGACAAATGTTCAATTTTGCAAAAGACTCTTTGAATCAACATTATGTAATTCATTGCTAACCTTTGTTTCCTTATTATTATAATATAAATTATGTTCCTGATAATATATATATATATATATATATATATATATATATATATATATATATATATATAAACGATAAACTTGACCACTGTCAACTTTTTTATATATATAGTAGGCAGTGGTCAAATTTATCGTTAATCAATAGTCAAATTTATCATTAATCTTATGTATTTCAGAGTTATATATCTTTTAAGTATTTTTGTGAAATATGTTGGCTCATGTGATATCTACTTTTTAATATGATGTAAGATTCTTTTTGTAATCTCAAACAAATGTTTAATTTTGTAAAAGACACTTTGAACCAACACTATGTAATTCATTGCTAGCCTTGGTTGTTTCCTTTTTTATTATAATATAAATTATGTTCCAGTTAATATGTGTGTGAAAAATTGTGAAGAGTACCCTAGTGGAGCTTATGATGACTATAATATGTAGGTATAGGAGAGATAAATGTTGGCTCATGTGATATCTACTTTTCAATATGATGTAAGCTTCTTTTTTAATCTCAAACAAATGTTTAATTTTGTAAAAGATACTTTGAATTAACATTATGTAATTCATTGCTAGCCTTGGTTGTTTCCTTTTTTGTTATAATATAAATTATGTTCCTATTATGTGTGAAAAATTGTGAAGACTACCCTAATGGAGCCTATGATGATTATAATATGTAGGTATAGGAGAGAGAAAGGGATTAGTGCAAGAAAATTCAAAGACAATGTTTTTTTAGTCTTTCAAGGTAGTCAAATGTATGCTATGATTTTATACTTGAAAATTGATTATAAAGTTTTTTTCCTTGGAAAAAAAGTTGTACAATTGCTTTGAAATCCATGTGGAGGAAACAATGGTCTTTACAATGGATAGAGAAGTGAATAAGAATTCCATAAGGGTGGTAGTTGTTACTAAAGCCCCATCTAGGAAATAAAAAAGGTACAACTCTGACAACTTTGATTTCGACAAAAAAAAATTGACTCTCCTTTAAAATATTGGATATCCAATTTCTCCTTTAAATCTTGACCATTTGATTTCTAATTTTCATTTGTCACTATGAACCCATCTTTAAAGTCATAACACAAAATTAAAAAAAAAGGAAAAATGATAGGATGGAGGAGCATTTTTCAATGAATCAAGAATAAAATGCACATTAATATATAATAGTAACATTTGTTTGTTAGATATAAGAAAAATCATTTTCCTATATCTTACAAAAAAATGCTCTTATAATAACTATAAAATATAACATTTTTTATTTATTATAAATAAAACAATTACATTTTTTCATATATATATAAAGAGAGACATAGTGTTTGAGAGATATATAATCTTTTCAATAAAATGTATGTTATGTTCTTTTATTATAAAAATTATATTTATTTATTTATATTGTTTTTATTATAAAAATTATTTTTATTTATTTATTTATATATATAAATATAAATATATATATATATATTTTAGAAATATATAATCTTTTCAATAGAATGTATGCTATGTTATTATATTACATATTATATTTCATGTAATATGTATGTTATGTTTTTACATTATATTTCATGTAATATAATGTACTTAATTTTTTTTTATACATTTTGATATTTCTAATATTTTTAATCATAATATTTTGATGACTATTTCTAACAACTTATACATAATGATATAGACATATATTAAGTGGTAGGTAAATCATGATTGTGGTTAATTTTGTATATTTCCTAATTTTAGTTTTTTTAAACAATTTAGATATAATGAGGGTGAAACAACCATCGTTATCAATAAGAGGTAGTTTCAAAAACTTTATGATGATATATGATAATTTCAAAATTTATACTTGACTTTCATTATGAGATTCGTTTTTTTATAAACTTTATCATTAATAATGTATTTTATTTTTAGATTGAAAATGTTTTTTATCATTATTTCAAAATTATTTTAGGCGTACAAGTTGTCATAGTATTCACTTTCATTTCAAGTGATTTATGATTTGTTTTAATTTAAAAAAGAAAGAACATGCGAAGAGCACTCAGAAGTAATTTATTATCAAAGTAAGAAAACACACACTTTTAGCTACAAGGATGCATATGTCTTTTTAAAAGAAGTGGATTCTCTCGACATATTATACAGAATACATATATTCCAATAATTGTCATGTTCTTCCTCACACACGTTCAATTCCGAATGAGAACATATGTTCATTATAATTTTGTATCCATGTGTATGTTGGATGCAATTTTCAATATCTCCCTACAACCAAGCATCTATTGATAACAAATGAGTATGTCTATGCCCTTTGAAGACCTCAAGCAACTCCCTCTTCCAACATATGACTTGGAGGCGTGTTGAGGAACCTATATTTTCCTTTCAAGACCATTTTTTAGTGTTCTTTAATGGTCTATCTTATGATTTGTTGGACCTATGTGCCCACACCTCCTCCACCCATATCACTTTTGGCTCTAGTAGAGGCATGTCGAAAACCACGTTATTTTTTGGTAATGTTTTCTAAATGTATGTACTAGACCCTTCACCACAAGTTAGCTAAACACCAACAACATTTGTAAAATAACAATAGTACTAAAAATGAACAACCACGTTCTCAGCTACAAACACCATCACATATAAGTCTTCAACAACAATGAATGTGTCACAACGAACAATGATAACCATATAAACATCAAACATAAACAATCAACTCTAGTAATGGATCCCAAATTCTCCATACATAAATAGAAATTAACAACAATTTTGGATATGTGGATCCCTAGAATTTGACTCCTCTCCATAAGTAGATTAAAGCCAAGCTTGCTCTAATACAATGTGAAAGACGAAGAAGATACTAGAATAAGATGTGTGGAATACTCATTAATAGTTTATAAATAAGCAAGAAAACATTCACCTTTGGTTACAAGGTTGCATATGTCATACTCAACAATTAAGAATGTACATTGAGAATGACAATTGTCATAACCAACATCTATGAAAACCATATAATAGGGAATTAGAATTGGATGAAGACTTCATTTCTCCTCTTCAACCCATGATGAAATTTATGGGAGATATAATTGTCTATTCAAATATCTTCACACTTTGAGATGTTGGATTCATTATGAAGACCATATGTGT
>ML794513.1:416534-429948 GCA_009831015.1 Picea engelmannii
GGGCTACGTCCACCAGAGAAATTGCCAGGTCCTTCCTTTATTATTATCCAACAAATGAAGGGATACAACCTACAACAAAACCCGCTGTAACTTCCTCTTCTTTCTCTCACAGTCTCCTCTCTCATAATACAATATTCACCATCCTCCATAGCCACAATACATTTCCCTCATAAAAGAGGGCTGCCTTCTAGGGCAAAAAACCCTAACATAATCTCTACCGTTAGATCTGCGACCTTATAATGAACGGTCCATATTTACAATGAAATTACAATATACTTTTACAAGACAATTTTTGCTTCGGGGGCTTCGCCCCCAAACCCCCATCGGGGGACGCTGCCCCTGAACCCCCGTTGGGGGCCCGCTTGCCCCCGGACCCCCCAACCAGGGGGATAGGCCCCCCAGACCCTGCAGAGGGGGTAACCCCCCTCTGCACTCCCCCGCGTGGAAGAGTGTACATACTTCTGGGGTGTAAATACTTCATGGGGTATAAACACGGCTGAAAGAAAGGACCTCTCAATCAAGAAGATAATCAGGCTCCACAACCAACACTCTCTTTAAGGAAGCTCTATCAGAACCCCCAGGCAGATTAATCTACTATAGATGGTCTTATGGTATGAAGAACCATGCTTATAGTTTGGACCTATTTTAAGTTCTCCAGTCATTTATCCCCAGTTTTATACATGTTCTGATGATGAGTATAGAAGGCAAAACTATATTGTTATATTTTCCCAGTGATAGTGTTTTCAGTCAGTCCGTTTGTGTTATTTTTCATTTATCTTCAGTCATGAAGAACAACAATATCTTATTTTGAAAAGTGGATTGTAGGGTTCTTTTTTTTTTTCCTGTGTAATTGAGCGAAAAATAATAGTTTTCTAGCTGTAAATTTGGGACACAACAGTCTCATTGCTGGTTTGACCTTTTTAGAAGAAGTGTAAAAAACTTATTCCTTAATATAAGTTTGAGTGAATTTTCTTTCTGAAAAAAAAAAAAGATTTACTCACTTAATGACAAATCATTGTTTTATTTATAGGCGTCGAAATACATCTATAGTTTGAAAAAATGCTCTAAATTATGGGCTCAAGAAAGTGCTCATATACTACTTGTGGGGTTCTTTATTAGTAAATTGGAAGATGCAGAGTAGAAATAATAGATTTTATGTAGATTTATTGCATAAATGCTAGATTGCAACCACAATAGCCAAATAAAGAACTAGAATACCACAAAATGTTATGTACCTTTATTAAAGAGAGCAATGTTTACTTGCCTCTTCAAGGGGGCAACCTCCATTTGAGTAGAGCTTCAATTACAATGTACTTCACAAGACATCTCATTACATTGCTTCTACTTCTTTATATAGTTCTATATACCTCCTAGGGACATTCTAGAAAATGAACTTTTTAGCAGGTGGGATTTTCTAGTAAACCTTCTTACAATTATTGCTTTCACACTACTACATGTGTCTTATTTACTAGAGATGACATCCATACATAGCAACCTATCTATCTACTTAGGGGGTTAGGGTAGGACCATAACACGAATATTGCCCCTCGATGACTTCTTCTCTTACTACCCCATTATTCAAGAAAAAAGAAAAAACATAAATTCATTCTTTTAACATTCGAAGAAATAATCAACATTAATTTTTTTTTAAAATAAAAAAGCTCAAATTCCCCTTCATTATAATATATTACTCACTTTTTCTTTATTAAAAATGTAAAAAAAAAACACTCTTACCATTTTTTTTCATATAATAATATATCTCTATATCTTCTATTATCATCTTTTTACATATATTTCTCAAGTATACTTTAATATACTAACTTCCTTCTTCTTAACATCCCTTTAAACAAATTTTTTTATTTTAATATCTTCAATCTTAAACCCCATTGATGCTATCTTAATCCCTCCTAAACATTTAAAAATTAGAAATCAATCCATTAAATCCCTAATTTCCTTTTCTTAATCCCTCCTAGACATTTAAAAATTAGAAATCAACCCATTAAATCCCTAATTTCCTTTTTCAAAAGGGTTAAGAAGAGAAACCTTGAACCTGTTTCAATTTTCGAGTTAGTGTATTAACTAGAGATCGTGGAATGGATTAAAAATAGTCTTCATAACAAATTGAACCATTTCATTAACAAGGGGACAACTCCGTTTGAACAAACATCTTTAGTTAAGCCGAGAAGACGGCGCTATCATCGGCTTTGAAAATTGTACGTCTGAAGTTGAACCATCTGATTAACAAGGACACAACTCTACCAACTTTTGTGAATTGCGCTATCATTGGTATTCTAGGCTTCAAGAAAGACAAGGATGTTGAATGAGGTAATTAAGTAGACTGACAGAGTTATCATATTCAGCTAATGATTTTTTAAATCATAAACTGAAGCTTGTAACCAACAACGTCATAGAAAAAACAATATCCAATAATGACAATATTAAACAATGATAAAACTATCCGATAGAGTCAATATTAAACTATGATGTATAAAGAAGTAAGTGAATTAATGAGGAGATAAATTCTAGAATTCTAAAAAGCTTTTTAAACAATAATTTATAAAGAAGTGAGATAATGAGTAGATAAATACTAGAATACTAAAAAGAGTGAATATAAATGAAATTTTATTTTTAATTCTATTCTTATTTATAGAAAATAATGATTTTTATTTTTATTTTTAATTCATTCATTTTTAACAATAATTCTTCACAACTATTAAAGCTAAATCTATTTAACTTTAACTCACTCGTTTCCAATACAATGCACATTAAAAACTAATAATCTATTTCAATAAACAAAAACAGTATTAATATTAAACCTTTAAAATAATATTAATAATAAACACTTCTTAATAAATGACTTTTCCTTTCCTTTCCAAGCAATTTCCTAAGGAAAATTCTATTTGACCTCTGAAAAAAGACACAGGGATCGAATATTTCACAAAGTAGAAATCTCCAATAATCAAATTCTATCCCAGAAAGTTCCATTTTAAGTTTTACCACAATTTGGAATTCTCTACTAACGAAACTCTGACAATAATGTGTATAATAATATTTAATGTTGTTATGATAAAAATGTGAGATATTTAGATATTTTTCATAATTATTATGGAATATTATTTTTCTTTTTTAAATATATAAATAAATTTAGCACCCTTAAATTGTACAAACTCAACAAATCAAATATACAATTTTTAATAAAACAAAATTACTCAAAAAAAAATACTCAACAAAAATCCAGAATTGAAATTAATTGTAAAAAGTTAATATTCCTATATATAATAAATGATAAGTTACTCATTTTAAGTAAACTTTTATATATATATATATATATATTACATAACAGTAAGAAGAAGAGTTTGACAGTAAGTTTGTTAAGTAGAAACCGGGAACCCACTTTCAGTATATTACCCAAAAAAAAAACACATGTATCTCCACATGGTTCCCCCACATACCGAGAATAAGAATACATCAGAAGTTCTCTTTAACTGCAATGGGCTGGTGATCACATGTGTCGCTATTAATTTGAACATAATAAGTGGAGTGTGAACAAAATAATCAAACAGTGAGAGATTAGTTCAGTCCAAGTGGTGTGCGAACTGTTGACTGTCAAAATTGTCAATGAATGCACTAATCCAATATAGTCCTTAGGTGTCAGCAGTCACATGCAGAGCTGGTGAGCATAACCCAGCCAAACACGATGCAAATTCAACTTTCTGTCACAGTGTCATATCAAAGGCACTAGACAGGCATTTAGAGGTCAGTCACATACGAGCTATCCTTCTCCAGTGAGAAAAATTAGTAAGAATATATTCCGCAGAAACGCAGGCCCTGGAAGGACAATATGCCGAGCATAGTGAGATATGGGTGAAATGGGAGGGCTTCTTTGGGATATCCAAGGCTATACACAAGATTTAGCTGCTTTGTCTCTTCTCTGAAAGCAATATGTGTGAAGGCCTGTAGCCCAAACTAAATACTCTTGTCTCCTATTGTCTCATTGTCAGTTCAAGGCTCTGGTTTTGGGGTTCTTTCTTTTCCATGGGTATTATAGCTTGAAACTTGCTTTTCCATGGGTATTATAGCTTGAAACTTGAAGGTGGTATCTGATAGCAGCATGGAGATGGGAAGGGCAAGGACAATCATTATGAAGGTTTGTTTCTGGGTGGTGTTGTGTGTGGCTTTGGTGGGAATAAGGGTGGAATCAAGCGTGGAAATTGAAGCTCTGATGGAAATAAAAGCAGCACTGGATCCCAAGGGAGTAATTTTACAGTCATGGGTTGCAGACCGCGATCCTTGCAGCGGGGTATACGAAGGAGTTGCTTGCAACGAGAATGGTAAGGTGGCCAACGTTTCTTTGCAGAGCAAAACTTTGTCTGGATATCTGAGTCCATCATTTGCAAAGCTCAGGTGTCTCAATGGACTCTATTTGCATTACAACAATTTGGGAGGAGAGATTCCCAAGGAAGTTTCGAATCTTACCGAGCTGGTTGATCTTTATCTCAATGTCAATGCGCTCTCGGGATCCATTCCTCCAGAGCTTGCTTCCATGTCCAGTCTTCAAGGTTAGCAATTGCTTTCATTTCCTTTTTTGGGTGGAGATGGTTTTTGTTTGTTATCTGGAGGAATTCGCTGTAGCAATCTTATTCTTTGTTGCAGTGTTACAGCTTTGTTGCAATAAGCTGACTGGTCCGATACCGAGCAAGTTGGGGTCTCTGAAGAAACTCAGCGTTCTTGCACTGCAGAACAACCAATTAACAGGAGCCATCCCATCTTCGCTTGGGAGCGTTGTTTCTCTTAATAGACTCGACCTCAGCTTCAATAATCTCACAGGAGCCATCCCTCAAACTCTGGCAAGTCTTCAACAGCTTACAGATTTGAATTTGAGAAGCAATAGACTTTCTGGCAGGGTTCCTCAAGGTAATTGCTTGATTTGCCCGATATTTTTGTTCTATCTGTTGAAATTCACAGTGATAATTCATTTGTTGCACTTTAGACCCGAAATATGTTTTTCATGGTTATGGTAGATGCCCGTATGGATAGGGCCTGTCTTCTCTTTCGGGCATGCAAAGACACACTGATAGGATTTTACCATTCATCCCCTCCCTGCTTTATAAGCGCATAGTAACTGTTAAGCCGTGAGATTAAACAAAATCGACAAATCAAAATCACAGATCCACATTCTCTTGCCAATAAGAGAAAAAAATGCTTGTATTACTTTTTGATATGGTTCCAAATTGTGCTATATCTGAACTACATGGCTACAAATTGCAATAATATATGATTTAATTTAGTAAAAAATGTTTGGTATTGCTCTAATTTTCACTGTGCGATGATGAAGCAAAATGCTTGTTTGCTCCCTTCAATTCACCTTGTTTCTGAAATTTCCTACAGGCTTGAAAGATTTGAAGCAAGGATTTCAGTATGATAACAATTCAAAACTCTGCGGGGATGGTTTTCCCAGACTCTCTGAGTGTACTTCATCAGTTCCATCATCAGAGCCGAAGCCTATGGGTACAAGAACACTAAACATTACGTCCAATCCAGTTGTTTCTGTGCCTAAAATTCCAGTGTCTGCAAACGTGCCTGCAAGCTGTAAAAGATGCTCATTGTCTTCTTCCAATAGTTCTAAAATAAGAACTGTATCAGCAATTATAGCTGCATTGTTTACTGCAACAATCGCAATAGCTTCCCTACTGTTTGTCTGGTACCGAAAAGAAAAACAAAAGATCGGCAGTGCATTTGAGGCCTCTGATGCTAGGCTTAGCCCTGATCTGTTCTGTAATTACAGTGAAGATCAAAGCAGAAAATGTCCGTCGCCTCTGATACTTCTAGAGTATTCCAGTGACTGGGATCCATTGGCAGATAGAGGAACAGGGAGTGGTTGCTTCAGATTCAACCTTGAAGAAATTGAGTATGCAACGAATTATTTCTCAGACAAAAGTTTACTAGGAAGAAATGGGTTTGCTAGCGTCTACAGGGGATTTATGAGAGATGGGAGCACTGCTACTGTTAAATGTTTCAGTAAAACCAGCTGTAAGACGAAAGAAATTGAATTCCAGGAGGGCTTGGACATTTTAATGCAGATCCAACATGAAAATTTGGTGAAATTTCGGGGATTTTGTTGCTCCAATGCCAGAGCAGAATGCTTTCTGGTTTATGAATTTGTCCCTAACAGAACACTTTTGCATCATTTGGATGGAGAGGCTGGGAGAAATCTGGAGTGGTCCGCCCGAGTAAAGATTGCGTATGGTGTGGCTAAAGGTAATGTTATTCTTCGTTTTCTTCAAATGTTATTTTTTTTTAAAAGGTCCAGAAAGCCTTGGCTTTGAAGTTAGTTCGTGTAAGATCAAGCACTTTAAATTATGCTTTGAGAACATTTTCTGTCAATAATAGTGAATATTTAGCTCATTTCAAATAAATTATCACTTAAATCCGAAAGTGTTCAGATTTCACTTAAATCTGAAAGTCTGAACAAAGGTGAAAAAATACGGCGCTACTAGTGAGAACATTTTCTGTCAATAATAGTGGATATTTAGCTCATTTCAAATAAATTTTCACTTAAATCTGAAAGTGTTCAGATTTCACTTAAATCTGAAAGTGTATGAACAAAAATAAAAAAATGGAAAAATACGGCGCTACTATGAGGATTAGGCCAAAATAGAATTTACAAACAACAATAGAATAACATGTCAATTCGGTTTAGTTTGGGTGATTGGCAAACATGATTGTTATTCTTCCCACCCATCCAAATTTAATTACCGTAAATGACATGTTAAACTTTAAGTGTTTATTCTGTATACCATCCTCTCTGGAAACTAAAAAAGACTGCAAATTTTCCTCTGTTTGCTCAGTCTTTCTGTTCATACTACACTTAATAACAGAATTTGGGAAAGAAAACATGCAAATTTTCCTCTGTTTGCTCAGTCTTTCTGTTCATACTGCACTTAACAACAGAATTTGCTCAGTCTTTCTGTTCATATTGCTGCACTTAACAAGAGAATTTAATACTTCAACTAAAATAATAGTTCAAAATTTTCAAATTCAATTCTTGTTTTTTCATTTGATTCTCACTATGACCAATTTCCAAGATAACTAATTTTTGAATCACCGCCATATTTGCCACTGCATTTGGTTCAAATCTGTTTAAACATGTTTGATTCGTACAATAGCATAAAGCACTCCAAGTAATGACAGTGATATAGCAGCTGGTTTAGTTTCCAGGCTACCATTCACCAATTTCCTTTGCACATGTTAATGACCAATTAGATTGGAATTGATTTCAATTTCTAGCTGATATAAACCATTTAGAAAGCATATACACAGTTCTTCAGGTTTCTTAGTTCTTTCTTCGTTTTGATTTTGTTCAAATATTGAAAAAAGATCCATTAACCCTGGCGTGTGAAGCGTGTTATCTATATTTATAGGGCCCAATTTCAAGCAATTTCCGGAGATTTAATGCCCCTTTTCGAATAATTAGTTTTAGTACTAATTGTTGTGTTCGAGGATAAAGAAAATGTTGCTCAGGGTTGTTAAATTGTTATTAGTTGGGTTTCTGAAAAAAATAGTAAAAGGCTATTTTGAATTTTGACATTTTGCTCAGAATTCTTTTTTGTCCTTGCATTTGAAAAAATCCTTTTAACTTGTTGTTTTCAAGGATAATGGATATTTGGTCGAGGTTTATTTAGAATTTCTTGAATTTTAATATCTTGCTCAGATTTTTTTCCCTGCTTCGGAAAAATTCCTTTTAAATTGTTTTATGCAAGGATTATGAATATTTGGTTGAGGTTTCTCATTTTCTTCCCTTATCTCTTCAAATTCCTTATCCGGTGCTTCAGAGATGGATGGATTTTGTACATATTTAGATCTATAGGTTTGTAGCTTGGTTTTTTAGAAATTGTCACTGATTTTCTTTGATACTTTTGCAGGAATTAAATACCTGCATCACGGCCTTGCAGAACCGATCGTGCATCAAAACATTTCAGCCGCAAATATCCTTCTGGACCAGCACTTGGGCCCTCATCTATCGGACTGCGCCTTGCAGAGGCTGTTCGCAGACGACATAGTATTTTCAATCCTTAAAGCCTCAGCAGCCATGGGATACTTGGCGCCAGAGTACGCCACAGTAGGACGCCTCACACTGCAAAGTGATATTTACGCTTTTGGAAAAATACTCTTACAGCTTCTCACGGGGGTGGCGAAGGACATCAGTCGCGACAATCCTTCGACTTCATCGGCTCATTGCTCCATCAAAACCCTGGTGGAGTGCGGTAAAGTCGAAGAGTTCATGGATCCAAGGCTTAACGGAAAATACTCGGTTGTAGAAGCCACAAATATGGCAGAAATTGCATTGGCTTGCACCAGCGAGCTCGCTAGCGAGAGGCCGCCCATGGATGCAGTCGTCCAAAGGTTTGAAACAGGAATTAATCAAGAAACACAGACGTAATGTTCAATATGCAGAGCTCGGCATTGCTTCCTACATTTTCCGTTCTGTTCACTCTATTTTCAATTGATCTCCACCGCATTTCCGCCAGAATTTTCCATCGCAGTTCTCGTGACTACACATCTTAATGAAGAGCAGCAATTTTAATGCCTTTCAAAGCTTCACGCGGCATTTCCGCCAGGAATTTCCACTGCAGTTCTTTTGTTAGAACAAATCTTCATCAAGAACGAGTCTGCATTTCAAGCTTCAAAAGCGGTTCTGCAAGTTACCAAATTACGGAGTTATGGCGTTGGAGTTTGCATCCATGGATGGAATTTCCGTCCAAATGGATCCTCAATGGTTCGAACCAACGACCTCAAACTCCAGATGAAATCCTACATTCAAACTCTAACCGCTTTATTAAAGCCCGTTCCGTTGCGATCTGGTTCGAACCCCATCTGTGTAGCAGGGGCACTTGTTTTGTGTATATTCAACTTTAATTTGAAAATGTATATTGTGAATGCAAAACATTTAATGACAGAATTTTATGTGTACTTTTTTTTAGTTTAGAAAGAATTATATAGAAAATAAGTTAAATGATTGATACACATGGTAAATAACAGATTAACATATTTAATAATAATATTTATTTTTAAGGTCACGGCCAAGCCAGCACACTAAATTGGTGTATGAGACCTCCTTGTTTGTACAAGGGACCTCCTTTGCCCAGCGATTTGACTGGTAAAGTCTTATGAAGATATACATACCTTACCCCCCTTCCTCTGGATTTGAACCTATGACCTTTTAATATAAGTGATAAGTGAAGCACTTAATCTATATATCTATTAATAATATGCAATATGTTTATGCTTATCTGTAAGCAACTCACCTAATTTAAATAATAATGTCTCCAATATATGCATTTAATTCATTAATTAACCTTTATACCTAATCCATGCATCTAACTTATGTATATAAGGATTATGGATTCATTGAAGGAGCTCCATTTAATTCATTAGATTAACCTTTATACCTAATCCATGCATCTAACTTTTGTATATAAAGATTCATTGAATAAGGATGAACCTTTCTACCTAATCCATGCATTTAACTTAGGTATATAAGGATTAATGATTTATTGAATGAACTCCATTTAATTCATTAGATTAACCTTTATACCTAATCCATGCATCTAACTTATGAATATAAGGATTCATTGAATAAGGATTAACCTTTCTACCTAATCCATGCATCTAACTTATGTATATAAGGATTAACCTTTATACCTAATCCATGCATTTAACTTATGTATATAAGGATTCATTGAATAAGGATTAACCTTTCTACCTAATCCATGCATCTAACTTATGTATATAAGGATTAAGGATTCATTAAATGAGCTCCATTTAATTCATTAGATTAACCTTTATACCTAATCCATGCATCTAACTTATGTATATAAGGATTCATTGAATAAGCTCTATTTAATTCATTAGATTAATCTTTATACCTAATCCATGCATCTAACTTAGGTATATAAGGATTCATTGAATAAGCTCATATTCGATAAGGGATACATTTAACCTATCCACTTACCTACACATCTACATACATAAGCATTATACTTATCCACACAACTATAAACATAAGTGACACACCTAACCTAACCAATGCACCTACACAAACATCTAATTCATGCACCTAACTCACATAATTGTACTCATGCACCTAACCCACACACATATATAAGCAACATACATAATCAACACTCCACATATAGAAACAACACCCTTATCCTATGCACCTAACCATGACCTATGCATATAAGAGACACACTAGTCTCGGACTACCTATTGTGCAATATATTGAGCTACAACATCTCGTTACTCGAGCTAGAAATGGAGCAAGGTGCAACAAGATGAGTAGTCAACATATTCATAAGTCAACACCTTCGATGCAACTCAACTACTTCAAATAGAGTTAGCACCATTAGCCTTCAACATAGTGAATCAACATACTTAGAAGTGAACATAGTTAATAGTCAACAAAACCATCTTAGTAAACATAATCAATGTAAGTCCACTCCAATATTCAACATAATTAACATAAGTCAATGCCTTCAATAATAAGCATAGTTAAATCCTTCAATAGTCAACATAGTCAAAGTAAGTCATTGCCTTCAACAATGAACATAAATGAACACCTTAAACATTACTCACCACCTTCAAGTGAACTTAAAAATGTCAATATAATCACTTTTATCAACATAGTTAACATAATCAATGTAAGTCTTCTACTTTATAATCAACATAGTCATCGATGAATATCACCATGCCTAACTTAGCAAGAACATCAAGTGAAGCAGACAACAAAGGTAGTTAGCTTGGGGGCTTTGCTTGAGACCTCTTGCATGGAGCTCAAAGCACTTAACCACTAGAACTAGTCTATCAAAGTTGTAATATTATTTGATTGTTATCATCAAAATAATAAAACTTTTTTTATCTCCATCTAGAAATCTCTTTTTAATACCTCCTTAGGGTGTCAATTAGCACAACCACAACATAAAATGTGTTTCATATAAATTGGTCAATGTAAATTAAACACTTTTTATTTTTAATAAGTCCTTAAGGTGTCAATTAGCACAACCACATAAAATGTGTTCGATATAAATTGGTCTATGTAGATTAAGCACTTTTTGTGTGCACCAATATACAACCACAAAAAAATGCTTGATATGAAATGATAAAGTCTAATATCAGCATCCACTTAAACCAATGTGGCCGGTCAAGCATGTGTAAACCCTTCATTAATAGAAGGAAACCAACTTTAAGAGGTCAAATACTTTCCCTCGCATATGCACACAAGGACTTTACACTTGCCTAATTTGATCTTGCACTCATAACAACATCCCATTCCAACCATTAAACTACAACCTATATATAAATCAATGTATATGAGAAGTAATACCTATAAAATCTCTTATTACATTATTGTCTTCCATTTATATTGTTATATCAATAAGTGCTTTTATGAGAAAAATGTATCATTCCATACTAGAATTGACATGTAGCATTTAAAAATATATTAATAACAAAAATATATTTCAAAATTAACTTTAAATAAAACATTTCAATTTTTAAATTATAAATAAAAAACCGTGTAAATAATCCCTTCTTCTCCACTTATAAAAATATAAATTATATAAGTTATTTATTCGATTTAAATTGCTTTCATCTATTAATATGGAGTGAAACAATTACTACACCATACGTTTAATATAGTTCTCCATGAATAAATAAAAGTATAATCAAGATTTTTCGGATTTGCCCAAGATCGGCGGTAGAAGATTTGAAGACTAATAAAAATTTGATCACATGTAACTTTTCAAGTCCGTTGTCCTTAACAAGTCAAGTATTGCATTTTCGTTGAATTATGTTCATAAAAAGTCTACAACATTTAGTAGTTATAAATTGGGTTCGTGGAAATAATGTATTTCTTAAATGTAAACTTCTCCGAATCCAATTGTATTGGTTGAAAGTCACTTATTAGTTTTTTATTTTGTTTTTTAAGATTTGAAATTCCAACTTAGGTTTATTTTGTAATTTTAATGATTAATAAATATAAGGTCAACAAAAATTAATTTATATTACTTTAATAATAATAAACATAAATATCAAATTCTTAAAACATTTCCTATAACATTAAAATTAAAAAATATTTATAATTATGCTTTGTGTTTCCAAACCATTTTACATACACAAAACAAAATATAACTTTATAAAATGTGTCACATTAAAATGACTTACCATCCCTTCATAAAATCACTTTAAATTATACGATCTTGACATAAGTTATAAGATGCCTTTCTATAAAGTGACATGACCATTATTTTGAATCAAACCATTTTTTCCACCACAATCACTTTATGAATTATGCTTTGTGATGACACACTCACCATTCCCTAAAGTCATAAAGTGTAATGTATCATGATTATAGATATTAATATCATAAAAGGAGAGTTAGACCCATGAAACCCCTATTGTATTTGACTGCTTACTTCCACGTTGAAGGTAGAAGGAGATATGGCCAACATATGGCCTCAACGCATTCAATGGGTAGCTACCTCCACTCACACATATTTTAAACACTTTTGAACGATGAATGAGGGGAGGACAATAACCAATGGTTTTTTAAGTAACATATTCTCATTTGATTAAATTTATAGGTGTTTTTTGAGGTGAGTAGTGTTTTGAATAAAGAAATTAGTGTATAAAATGAGCTTAGATGGACTTGACTAATGTACAAGGATAGGTGGTATTTGTCCTTAAATAAAAAGGAGCTTAATTTGTAGTTCAAAGTGTATTAGAGAAATTTCTATAACCAATATATTTAACTTAATATCATTTTTAATTGTCATGATTTGACTTCCTCTCCATTTGTTATCTTTCTCCCTTTCAACTTTTCTTTTTATAATAATATAAACTTCCAATTGACCACCCATTTAAAGAATGATAGTGTTATCCTAAAAGTTAAATGGGATATTTTTCTTCTAAGAATATATAAAGGATTGATAGAGTCTAGCACGATATCTTTCTCCCTTTCAACTTTTTTTTTATAATAATGCTAAGCTTCCAATTGACCACCCATTTAAAGAATGATATTGTTATTCTAAAAGCTAAAGGGGATATTTTTCTTTTAAGAATATATAGAGGATTGATAGAGTCTAGCACTAAGAATGTAGATATCTTTCTCCCTTTCAACCTTTTTTTTTTATAATAATGCTAAGCTTTCAATTGACCACCCATTTAAAGAATGATATTGTTATCCTAAAATTTAAAGGGGATATTCTTCTTCTAAGAATATAGAGGATTGATAGTAGATAATTGATAGAGTTTGGCATTAATAATATTTAGTTAGATAGTTATGTGTTCAATTTTGATATATATATATATATATATATATATATATATATATATATATATATATATATATATATAT
>ML794513.1:447078-459520 GCA_009831015.1 Picea engelmannii
TTTTTAAAGATACTAAAATTAAAAAACTAAAACCTAAAATCCCTGGATGGGGTGTTACTAGGCTCATCATGACCATACAACAACTGGCCATCGACGTCAACCTTTGGCGCTCTTCACTCCTCTCGAGGTTAGATGTTGGTGCACGGTTTATTCTTTAGGTTGGGTGCATTAACCATCCATTCATTCTATTGAGTATGATGGCGGTCACAATTTATAAGCTTGGTACCAATGATTTGAATGGTTTTTACGGTTTGCTTGCAGTTGCAGTTAATATGACGAACAATCATAAGTGTGTCCTCGAAGCCCACAAGCTTACAATGCAGATGGAGGGAATAAAACTTGGAGATGGTTGGGATTTTCTTGCTGTCTTCGTTGCAAATCCCCCTAGTCAATTTTAGAATAGTTAGGCCATTTCCACTCATTTGGGTTCCTCTTCATTGTCAACATGCCCTGTGAAAGAGGAAGGGTCCATGGAGGTGACATAGATTTTTATAGTTTCAAGGGCAGATAGAGAAGTCCTTCCCCAATGGAAGTGACGCTGGCAGTGAGCATCATCACTTGGACCCGAATATAGTGGAGCAAGGAGTGTACATCAATCAAGGTGAGGAGGAGTACTGGGGTTTCATGGTGGAGTGGGAGGAAATGACACTGAGGACTGTTGCTGAAGGTGTTAATACACCCCCAAAGATTAACACAGATGAAGTGACAAAAAATCCAGCTAAAACTTCTCCTCTGGTTGAAGGTGAAGGTGATTTTATTAGGAAGCCAGAGATTGATTCCCAAAATTACACTCATGATGAAGAGACTAATACTGCTTGGTTCTCTAAGGACAAATTAAAGCTCATCTTTGAGATGCGAAGTGAAATGGCAGAGCACAAATTTCGTGGTATTAAGTGCTCATACTGATTCACCCCCCCTATCAATATTCCAACAATTGGTATCAGATTAGGTTCCTTCAGGAAATTGTTTAACCAATAGAAGGATATCATGGAATACATTGAGAATAGAGTACCAACGTTTGAGGGTCATAGTGGTCTAGAGTATGATATATGGAGCCAAAGGATGAAAGTATTTTTAAAGGCACATGGATATGCTATTTGGCAATTAGTTGTGACATGATAGAATGCTAATAGGATACATAAGACTGCAACCAAGAAGGAATTGAAGAAGAATAAAAAATAGCAATGGATTTCATAATGGAAGGACTATGTGATTCAACGAAAAACAAATTGGGTAAATTCTCATCAACTAAAGAACTTTGGGACGAGCTACATAATATCTAATTTTCTCCCATCACAAAATCAAAGAATTCCAAAGAAGATGCAGGTACATAACAAGAAGAAAGATGCTCATCATGTCATAAATATTCAGAAGAGGAAGAGTACGAAGAGGCATAAGTTGATTACACTAGAGAACAATTGATTAGTGCAATTGAATATCTACGGACTGAAAAAAAAGAAAACAAGTCACTCCAGGAATAACTAAAGAATATGGAAGAATCGCAGAACTCCAACACCAAAGAAGTCGAACAAACAATCATGATGCTAAAATTTTAGCTAGAAGAAGCCAGAAGGACTGAAGAATATCTCGAGGATTAGAAGCAGTATTTGGAAGCCAAAATAACAACACAAAAGGAAGAAGCAGAAAATAGAGAGAATATATTGACAAATCATCTCAAGGAAAGAACTAAGAATGTAAATCAACTTTAAGTAGAGTTCAATCAACAATAAATAAAACTTGAAGATGAAATAATTACATTGAAGATCCAACTTGAAGAAGCAAAGAGAATAGAAGAATTCATGAGGAACCAGATGATGAAGAAAGAAGAAGAGGTGGAGAAGCTTGAAGAAGAATTTTTCATGTTGAGAGTAAAAGTTGTCAAGCTCAACATGAATGTTGAAGAGAAATAAACATCCACATCATTAGTTGAAGAGAATCCCTCCAGGTTGCCAGAAAGGAAGAATGAAGAGAAGCCAAAGACTTGTGCAGAAGTCATTAAAGGTTCGATGAAGGAAGAATGCAAGCCCTTGAAGAAGAACATTCCAGAAGTGCAAAAGACTCAAGAAGAAGACTGCATAAGAATATCCTCCACGTTCAAGCCACAAAGGAGCCTCAATCATGATCATGATCAACCAAGGCTGGAATTCAGAAGGACTAAACCACAAAGAAGATCATTCACTCCTAGGTATGTAAATTTATTTTATGGTCATTGTTTTTATTGTACTAACTTTGGACATAAGGTTGCAGATTGCAGGGCTTATGAAATAAATTTTGAAGCAAGAAATACTTATGTGGCCTCACATAATATTGAATGTTACAAATGCCAGAACTATGGTCATATAGCTCTGAATTGTAGAAGCATGACAGTTCCATCCATAAAGAAAGAGGCATATACAAGATATACTAAAATTTGGAAAAGAAAAGAACAAGAAGAAGAGCAAGTGAATAAAGAACATACTTCAGAAATTACAAGACTTGCCATAGTACAAGAAGGAAAAGGAAAGCAAGAAAACGAATATGTTTCAAGAACCATATTATGAGAGTCCACAACAGATCAAGATCATAATGAAGAGAAGGTAAAGAAAGAATAGGTTCCAAAGATCACAAGATTTTTAGTAACATGAGAAAGAAAAGAAGAGCAAGTAAACAAGGAACAGGTTCAAGATATTATACTTTCAAGAATTATTGAGCGAGATCAATCCACAGGGAGAAAGGGAGAATTCAAAGTTCAGAGGGATGATGAGTCTACAAACAAAGAGGAGGATGACTCTGCACCATAGAAGGTATTATTTTGAACCATCCGACTTGTAGACTCCTAGGTAATATGAATATTAGATAGAGGGAGTCTATGTAGTAGCTGAGATAGATCAGAGAACCATCCTTCAAGCATTTTACATAGTTCGAGTAGACATATTCAGAGTAGTCAGTTAGAAAAAGTATAGTATGATAGATTGATCAGTTGGAAAATTACACAAGAAAAAGTCTATGATTGTATTTAGACAGAGATATCTTCAACATAGGTTGTTACAGATATGCAGATTTCGGTTTATAGATAGAGATGACTAGTGGAAACAATTGACATTTGATGATCGGTTGCAACAATGAAGACTTCATGATAATACAGTGACAAATGGGTCAACATTGTGGATAGTTGAGTAGTAGAGTCTTGGATAATATGGAAATAGATGGATTCATAGATTGGTTCAGAGAGTGGTTCAGAGATTGATTCAAATATTGGTTCAAATAATGTTAGATGATTATTTGAATGATTAACTTTTGAATGCTTAATCTTGAATGATTTATATATATGTCAGTTGATTTACACGAGGAAGAACCAATGGACAATAACTCCAAAAGGAAGCAGGTATAAGAATACCTACATTGATCTACACATCAACGTGCAGTCAAATCATTAGAGAGAGAGATCCAGAAAGGAAGACTAGTAGCATACAAACATGGAGACATAACCACAGGGGGAGTTGTTCTTTTAACCATGATTGGTTAGAGAAGGTACAATGTTAGGAGGAGACATATTGACATGGGGAGTTAATTCTTTTTCAAAGGGAGAGAGAGAGAGTAATAAGAGATATGAATACAAGGGGAGAATCCCCAAGGACAATTTATACAGAGTTAGCATCCCCAAGGAAAATTTAGACAGGGGGAGCAACCCAAAGGACAATGCAGACAGGGGGAGAAACCCTAAGGAGAGTTTAGTAAGGGGGATAAGCCCCAAAGGGAGATACCCTTTTCCATTGATGTAAAAGGGGGAGAGATAGAAACATTTATGAGGAGAAATGATCACAGGGAGCATGAGCATGACTAAGTGTTGCCATCAATGTTGGTGTTGCCATCAATGCCAAAGGGGGAGATTGTTGGATAGTTGGTTGTTATTGATGTCAAACCTTTGCGATTGATATTGTAGATTGATTTAAACCCTTAGATATTGATGTCAACCCTTGAGTGTGTCCAGTAGCACATCCCGGTAGACCCAAAGCTGTGGTTAAGGAAACCAAGTTTGTTTGATCTACTTGGACATGAAGATCAATGAATATGTAGGTAAGACTATCATGGACGGTTAGTACATGTCGTGTCATTTCTGGTGATATGTGGTATGTCACAACTCCTCATAGTTAGGGATACATGGCCTTGTGAAGTTGGAGAACCCTTTAGAGTAATCTAGAAACCCCTAGAAGGTCAACAAGAAGTAAATTATTCTAGAAGCTCCTAGAAAGTCATCAAGAAGTTTACTAGTCAAAGTGTTTGTACCTAGGAGTTATCCATGGGTAAATTTTTTGAAATAATAAACTAATTAAAAAGTAATTAGTTACAACAAGAAATTATGAGTTGACTAATTATGGGTAAAGCAGTTGCAACAAGAATGTGGGTTGGCCCTAAAACAAGGAAGATGGGTAAAAAAGTTACAAGTTAGCCCCTAAAGGAAGACAACAAGAAAGTGATTAAAAAAAATTTAGTTGCAACAAGAAATTATGAGTTGACTAATTATGGGTAAAGTAGTTACACCAATAATGTGGGTTAGCCCTAAAATAAGGAATATGGGTAAAATAGTTACAAGATAACCCCTAAAGGAAGACACCTGGGAAGTATAAATAAGAGATCACGAGTCTCCCATTAACACCTATTGAGTATATTGAATATTTATAAGAGACTGAGGTAACCAAGTAGATCTGAGATGAATTTCAGAGGGAAGGTGAAGTAAAGAAGGCCAAAAATCCAAGGGAGGACGAGGTCTTTCAATGACGTATTCTAAGACATTTATTCATTATAGGTATGGAGTTATGCTTGTTGAAAATTAGGGTTGTTGACTAATAAAAAAACTAGTCCCGTGAGACCAAGGTAAAGTTTGATGAAGATGTTATTATCTTGTTGCTGAAGTTGAGGAAGGTCTCCAGGTCTGTGATCACATACACCAGGTCAATTACATGATAAAAGGTATGTTTATATACTTAGTTTGAAGTTGCAGCTTGGTGATTTTGTGGAGAATGCTTGAGGCATGTCTTGGTGAGTTTTTGGTATATGTCTTGTGGTACATATTGGATGTATTGTACATGATGGTTGAGGTCTACATGTTGAGATACATTGCTTGTGCATTTCTTGGTTTATTGGTATATGGTGCATGGCATGGTATGGTATATGATTGGTACATGGAATGGTGTTAATGTACATGGTTGATATAAATGGTTGATGTGCATGGTTAGCACATGGTATGTTCATAATTGATACTTGGTATGGTATAGGTTTGGTGCATGGTTGATGCGCTTTTTATGGTACAAGTTGTGGTACATATTGATGCATGGAATAGGTTGGTACTTGGTTGAGATATATATCTTGTGATGGTATGTGGTGATCTTGGTACATGCTTGGTAGAGGCATGTGGTGATCTTGGTACATGCTTGGTAGAGGCATGTGGTGATCTTGGTACATGCTTGGTAGAGGCATGTGGTGGTGATTTTGGGCATATGGTTTGAGATATGCTATTGGTGATCTTGGCATGAGTTGCATGCGGTTGGGAGTGGATCTAGATTCATGGATGAGACAGTGACAGATGTGGCAGTGGCAGTGACAATGACAGTGACAAGTTGACAGTGACAGAGTGACAGTGGCATTATCAGTTGTTTGGAACTTATATTTTAGTGTGGTTGGATGGGGCAAGGAAAGGGGGTTGTATCCTCCATCTTGTTGGTGCCGAAGAATCAGAGAGTTGGAGATTCCTTTAGGTTGGATTCTGAGAGCTAGGTAGTTGTAACCACCTTCCGGTTGGAGCTGGAGAACTAAAGGGGTTGTAGCCTCCTTCTTGTTGGAGTCAAAGAATTGGGGAGTTGGATCTTCCTTCAAGTTGGAGCTTGAGAAACTAAGGGGTTGGAGCCTCCTTGCAGTTGGATATGGAGAATTGGAAGTTGGTGCTTTCTTGAATGTAATTATTTGACATGTAAGAAAAGCATTATGTGTTTTTCTCCCGCATTGGGTTTCCACGTAAATATTGGTGTAATGTGTATTTGTGGATGTGTCTATGATTTTTTATTATGCACTGATGGATGATAATGTTTATGATGCAATAATGTATTGAATGCATAACTGATAAACCATTGAATACTGTTGATAAAGTTAAAGAATACATATTGTGATTAAAAGTGGTGTTAAGTGCTCATACTGATTCACCCCCCCCTCTCAGTATTCCAACACTTACATTACATACTTAGTTATCATACTTAGTCAATTCTTGGCTAAGCCACATGAGAGCCATTGGAAAGTTTCCAAGAGAGTCATTCGATACCTAAAAGGAAGTATTGATTTTGGTATTGAATACACTAATCATTTGAATGTTGAGTTGAGATGTTATTAAAATTTAGATTGGGCAAGTGATCTAAATGATAGAAAATCAAGCACTCGATATGGATTTAGTATAGGATCTGGGATTGTGTCTTTTAGAAGTAAGAAGTAACCAATTATTTCATTGTCCTCTACTAAAGAGGAATACAAAGCATTGTGCAGTGTTACCTATGAAGAAATTTGGCTAAGGCACATTCTTGAAGACATGGGAGAAAGCCAAGGAGTACCTAAAACTATCAAGTGCGACAATCAAAGTTCAATGAAATTGGGAAATAATCCAATTTATCATGAAAGATCAAAACACATTGAAACTCAACATAATTTTGTAAGAGAAAAAATTCGATGAAAATAAATTGATTTGATGTGTCGTAACACAAATGAGAATATGGCTGATATATTCACTAATCCATTGGGAAAGACAAAGTTTGTAATATGTTAATTATCATATAGAATTCATTTATCCATTAAAGGGGAGTGTTATAAATAAACGAATAAATGCAATTGTTGACATATTGTTATAGTGTCAACAGATTTTGAGGTTGACAGATTGTTATAGTGTCAACAGATTTTGAGGTTGATAGATGTAAGAAAGTAAGAATAAAGTGTTGGTGGATGATTGATAGTGTCATACAATAAGAATAGAGTGTTGGAAGATGATTGAAAGAGTCAGGAAATAAGAAGAGAGTGTAGGTAGATAATTGATAGAGTTTGGAACTAAGAATACACAGTTAGATAGGTATGTGTCTAATTCAATTATAGTTTTGAGGGATCCACCGATTTCTATAAAACCTATATATGTGCATGTATATTTTCCTATTCAAAAATATGAAATAGAGAACCGTATCTTCCGCATTCTGTTTATTTGTTGTGTGTGTTTAAATTTTTGATTCTCACGTGACTACAAATATTCATCCAAAACAAATTTGCATTTCAAGCTTCAAAAACAGTTCTGCAAGTTTACAAATTATGGAGTCTTGACATCAAATATTTGACGTTGAGGTTTTGTATCCATGGATGGAATTTTCATCAAAATGAATCCTCAATGGTTTGAACCAATGAGCTCAAACTCCAGATGAATTCCTACATTCAAACTCTAACCACTTTAGTAAATATCGGTCTATTGTGATTTCGTTCAAACCTAAATCTATGCAGAAAGGACACTTGTTTTGTGTATATTCTACTTTAATTTGATAATGTATAATTGTGAATGCAACAACAATATTACATTGAGAGTTTTATATGCACTCTTTTAATTAAGAGAGTGTTGTATAGAAAATAAGTGACATAAGTGATAAGTGTTACACATGTAAATAATTGAGTAACAAACTTAATATAAGTAATGTAGTGAATCTATGTACCTATTCAGATGCCCATGTATAATAAATACACCTAATTATGCACTTATTCATGCTTGTAACTCATGTAATTAACCTTTATACCTAATACATGCATCTAACTCATACATAAGTGGCACATATAAATGATGTAGTCACTCAATAGGATATACACTTAACTTAAGTACCTACATATGCATCTAATCCACACACCTACACACGTAAGTGTCACACTTAATCCACATATCTACACAAATAACTAACACATCTAATTTAAGCAATGCATCTACATACACATCTAACCCATGCACCTAAATCATATAATTGTACCCATGTACGTAGCCCACATATATAAGCAACATACATATTCAACACTCTCACATACATAAGAAACACCCTTAATGCACCTAACCATGCACTTAACCTATGCATATAAGAGACATACTAGCCTTGGGCTATGTATTGTGCAATAAATTGAGCTACAACATCTTGTTGCTCAAGCTAGAAGTTAAGCAAGGTGCAACAAAATGATTAATCATATGCTTCAAATAAAGTTAGCACCTTCAACCCTCAACATAGTGAATCAAGACAATCACAAGTGAACATAGTTAATAGTCAACAAAACCATCTTAATCAACATAATCAATGTAAGTCAACTCCAATAATCGACATAATCAACTCCTTCATTGGTGAGCATAGTTAAACCCTTCAATGATCAACGTAGTCAAAATATAGAATCAACACCTTCAACAATCTACATAAGTGAACACCTTAAACATAACTCACCACCTCCAAGTGAACTTCTTAAAAATGTCAACATAATCAATTTTATTAACATAGTTAACATAATCAATGTAAGTCAACTACTTTGATAATCAACACAGTCAACGATGATTTGTGCCTAACTCGATGGGGACATCAAGTGAGGCACACAACAAACACAACCAACTTGGAGGATTGACCTCGAGACTTCTTGCATGACGCTTAAAGAACTCAACCACTTGAGCTAGTCTATAAAAGTTTTAATATTATTTGATCCTCACCATCAAAATAATAATAAATTTTTTATCTCGATTCATAAATCCTCTATTTATACCTCAGGGTGTCAATTAGCACAACCACAAAAAATGTGTTTGATATAAGTTGATCGAAATATATCACACTTTTTATGTGCACAAATATACAACGAAAAAATATTTGGATATGAAAGATAAAATCATGTATTAACATCCACTTAAACCTAGTTGGCTTGTCATACATGTGTTAAGCCTCTTAGTTAACATAGGGAAATCAACTTTAGGAGGTCAAACACTTACCCTCTCACACAAAGAACTTTACACATGCAAGAACTTTACACATGCAAGAATTTGAACCTTCACTATTTGTATAACTACATCCCATTCCAATCACTAAACCACAATATATATAAATCAATGTATATCAAACACATTTAATATAAAAAATAGAATGAGTAATACTTAAAAAAATATTTTATTGCATCATTGTCTTTAGTTTATGTTGTTGCACTATGAAGTGCTTTTTACAACCCAATGTGAGGAAGATGTGTCATGTCATGCTCAACATGGAGTTGACACGTGGCATTTAAAAGTAATAAATATTAATAATGAAAATATATGAATAAAATATTTCAATTTTTAGAGCAACCATCACACACATATATATATAAGTGGACATAATGGTTAAGAACACATGTTTCCTTCTAAGAGGTCACAAGTTCAAATACCTCCGTAGAATTTACCAGTTAAGGTCACAAGTTCAAATACCTCCGTAGAATTTACCAGATAATTAAATCGTTGCTTGTGTGTTGCTCTCACAATGACGTCTACCATTACTCTCCAACGGATCAACCAAATAAACCATCGTTATGTCCTGTGCCATCATTTTAATGTTAAGCATGAGAGGGGGTCTTGGCTAACACAATGCCCTCGCTTATCACCTAAATCAAGATCAACAAGAACTAACTTATTTCAATAACAAATTATAAAATATCAAATTGATAAAATATTTAACTTTTCTATAATAATCAAATATTTATAATTATACCTTATTCATATTTTATAAATTATAAATTATTAAATTCATATTTAACTCTCTTATAATAATAGAATTGATTTTTTTAGAATTATACCCTTTCCATGCCTCATACGTTGGCTTTGTGCTCCCACACCATTTTACATACACAAAACATAACATAACTTTGTGTAATGTGTCTCATATTAAAATAACTTACCATCCATTCATAAAATCACTTTGAATTATATGATCCTACATAAGTTATAAGACGCCTTTCTATAAAGTGACATGACATTTATTTTGAATGAACCCACTTTTTCCCTACATTCACTTTATCATTTATGCTTTGTGATGCACCCACTCACCATTCCCTAAAGTCATTTACCATAAAGTCATAAAGTTTAAGCCTAAGTCCTCAATATAAATATTAATATAATAAAAGGAGAGTTAGGCCCATGAAACCCCTATTGTATTTAACTGCTTACTTCCACGTTGAAGGTAGAAGGAGATATGGCCAACATATGGCCTCAACGCATTCAATGGGTAGCTACCTCCACTCATACATATTTTAAACACTTTTGAATGATGAATGAGGGGATGACAAGAACCAATGGTTTTTTAGTAACATACTCTCATTTGATTAATTTTCTAGGTTTTTTTTTAAGGCGAGTAATGTTTTGAATAAATAAATTATTGCATAAAATGAGTTTTGATGGTCTTAATTGATGTACATGGATACATACGTGGTATTTGTTTTTGATAAATACCTCACGTTTCTCCTCAAGCCTCTAAAGACATCCAAACCACTCATCGCTACACTAATTATTTCTCAGTTAAGGATATAAATTCCAACATTAAGCATCTCATGAACGGGAAAGATAAAGACATTGAAGGATACAAAGTCAAGATCTTAAAACAAGGAATTTGATTCTTGTGCCCCATATCAAGAATATTTTTCAATCATGCTATCAAGTAAGGATTCTCTAAAAGATGTTTGCAAGTTTAATTGTCCCTATTTTCAAATTTGAAAACTAAAATGATCTGACTAGTTATCAGACTATCATGATTAACCCCCTTTTACCAAAGTTATTTGGCTTGATTCTTTCAAATTTGTTAATGGATTGAGGAAAATAATAAAAGGGATAATGGATAAGATGGATTCAAGAATCAACACAAAACAACTAATCACCTCACCACCCTTACAGTGCTTGTTGAGGATTATAGAGAAAAGAAAGGAGATCTCATATTTTGTTTTGTTGAAATAAAAAATCCTTCAACACTATAACTAGGACCAAATTATGGAAAATGTTGGACGAAATAGATATCCCTCTTGATCTCCATAGCGTTGTGATTAGGTCTTATGAAAATATTATTACTAAGATGAAATGTAATGACAAATAGTCAATGGACATTGATTGTAACATTGGTGCTAAGCAAGGGTGTGTCCTTTCTTGCCCTCTCTTTGGAATCTATATCAATAAACTTGATAAATGTTTAGAAAAGGAGGGGTGCATTGGTGTTAACATGGTTGGAATCATTGTCCTCCTTCTTTTATATGCCAATGATATGTTCTTCTTGTAAAAACTATTAGAGGTATTCACAAGCAACTCAAAGTTCTCCAATAATAGATTGAGAATGATTTTATCAATATTTCAAACTATTCTAGGAGAAAGAATTTTCATATCCTTCACTTTCATTTTGGGTACTATGACCTTCATTCTCATTGTGAAAAAAGGAAGAATATGCGAGGAATACTTAGAAATAGTTTATTATCAAAGCAAGAAAACATACAACTTTAGCTACAAATATGCATATGCCTTTTTAAAATAGGTTGTGGATTCTTTCCCCATATTACACATAATACATCTACTCAAACACTTGTCATGTTCTTCCTCACACATGTTCATTACAGTTTCTATAGTTGTGTGGATGTTGGATATAATGTTTGATATTATCCCTACAATGAAGCATACACTAACTTAAGAAATGGGTATGTCTATTACCTTTGAAGACCTCAAGCACCTCCCTCTTCCAACACCCAACTTGGAGGCATGTCGAGGAACCTATATTTTCCTTTGAACACCTTTTTTTAATGTGCTTTGATGCTCTCTCTTTTGATTTGTTGGACCTCCATGCCCCCACCTCCTCCACCCACATTACTTCTACTCCATGGAGGCATAATTAAAATCACATTATTCTTTTGTGACATTTCTAAATGTGTTGTACTAAACCCTTTATCACAATTTAACCAAACACCAACAACATTTTCAAAATAACAATATTACTAAAAATGAACAACCACATTTTAAGCTACAAGAACCATCTCATAAAAGTCTTCAACAACAACCAATGTGTCACAATGAACGATAATAACCATATAAACATCAAACTTAAACAATCGCCTCTAGCAATGGATCTCAAATTCTCCATACTAGTGACAACAAATTTGCATTTGTGGATCCTAAGAATTCATCTCCTCTCCATCATGAGATCAAAGGCAACTTTTCTCTAATACAATGTGAAACATTGAGAAGTTACTAAAAGAAGATATGTGGATTAATCATAAATAATTTATAATTAAAATAAGAAAACATACACCTTTAATGACAAGGTTGCATATCTCACACTCAACAACTAAAGACGTACATTGATCATCACATTCCTCATTTATTTATGATTAAAATACGAAAACATACATCTTTAATGAAAATGTTGCATATCTCACA
>ML794513.1:511039-522248 GCA_009831015.1 Picea engelmannii
TTCACCTTCATCAAGAGTCCAATTAGGATTTTCTGGAGGCTTATTTGGTGTAGAAGTTCCCTTTTTGGGTGGCATGTTGGCCAAGTATCACTTTTGAACCTTGATTTTGAGGTGGTTCTGCTAGACAATATTTCTTCTGCTGTGTTTCCAAAGTTTTATCCCTTATGGGTATGAAACTTTGTTTTTTGTAGTTCTCTGATATTTCTTCTCTGCAATGCCACATGTCTGATCAAAATTGGATGTGCCAAGTGGAATTTACGGTAACTTCTCCACAACTTGCTGATTTTTGGCCTTTCCAGAAGATCTCGCTTGTATAACGTTCCCCGCACAAAACAAATGATATAAAATTCTGAAACTCGTACCAGAAATACTACAGACTTCCCACTATCCAATGAAACTGGTATCACTCAATTTGGATACTATAGGAAGAAGTTATGGTTTTTTTACCTGGAACACCTTCTTGAGACTAGTCAAGAGGACTAGTCAGATACCCTATCTTCCATAGGGTGTATCTACAAATTTAATATGACCTAGAATATGAAACTTTTACCAAAGATACCTTTCTAATTTATGTGAATATCCTCTGGAGTTCAGTGTCTGAAACATTACAATTTTTTTTTTTATAGCGAAAATTTCACAATGATTCAGTTCAGGATGATTCCAAAACCCTATCTTGCATAGGCTGTATCTCCGAAATTATAAGGCCTCAAGAGCTGAAATTTTAACCCAACGTACCTTGATCCATATAATAAATATCCTCCATGAAGTTCCTTTTGAAACATTGTAGAAAAAAAGTTATAGTGAGAATTCCAAGGTGTCTCAGATGTAGTAGTGAAACCCCAAGACCTTGAGCTCTGATACCATATGTTAAGAACCAAATATCAATATAGCATAGAAAAACCTCAGAATAAGTACTCAACGCCTTGAAAAAGAGAGAAACTCATATAATAAGCCTCTTCGAGGGGGAAACCTCCTTATTCCCACATAAATGTACAATTACAAGATGATTCAAAATGAAAATGTCTCCTTGGTATATATAGAAGACTAGGAGGTATAATTACAACTAATGGACTAAAGCCAACACAAATAAAATAAAATTACTAATATAGTATGCCCTAATTAAGGGGTAATGAGCCACTATTTAGGTCTTAGCATGCATCAACACAAATACATTCTCACAACAACAGACTATTTTATGAGATGGTCTAAAGCTTTACCATTAAAAGTGGTCAATACAAATCAAGTAGTGTCATTTATGAACTCCCATATTATCACTTGATTCAGAATTCCTGAAAGTCTGGTTTTTGACAATGCTTCTTATTTTTCTTCCCCATATATGAACATTTTCTCTCTGGAAAAATGGATCAAACTAAAGTACTCTGCCAACTATTACCCTCAAGGGAACGGTTTGGCCTAGTCAACAAATAAAAATTTGATCAAGATCATAAAAGGGAGAGTTTCAGAAAACCACAAGAATTGGCACAATGCACTGTACAAAGCACTTTGGGCTGATAGGGTAAATCCAAAAGCCTCCATTGTTAATTCTCCTTTCTTCCTCGTTTACAAAAAAAATCTATTATTCCCCCACATGTATTTCTTCCTTCTATGCAATTATCGCATAAATTTCAAGAAGAGGAATGTCCTCCTCTAGAAAAACGGATAAATGCTTTATTGATATTAGAAGAGGTAAGAACACAAGCAAAACATAAACTCGATCAACACCAGCAAATTGTGAAGAGGTGGTTTGATACAAGTTCATCCTCTAAAAGGAATTTTAATGTAGGGGATTTGGTCCTCAAATGGGACAAAGCGCACGAGAGTAAAGGAGAACATACCAAGTTCCAAAACCTGTGGCTGGGGCCGTTTGTAATTTCTGAAAAATTGGGTCCCAACTCTTTTCGTTTGCATAACTTGGAGGGACAACAAGACACTTTCCCAGTGAATGTCCAGGCTCTCAAGAGATATTTCGCTTGCTGAATTCAGATGCACCCTTTTGTAATTATTTTTAATTTTCTTTTCTGTTTTTGATTTTGGTTCTTTTGATTTTGTTTGATTTTGATTTGTTTTCTAGATGATTATTGAAGGTAATCGGATTTTTTTTTCATTAGCAACAATTAATAACAATCAAGCACCTGAAAAGTAAGTGCTAAGCTCAGATCATGTGGAAGTAAGTTTTTGTCCAGTTATTGTTTCTGGTTTCTCATTAAAATAACAGGAAAACACGATTATCCTTAATTTTTTTTTAACACCGTCTATGTTTTAATGAGAACAAATCAATGTGCTTCCCCACCCCAAAGATGATTTCTTAACTGAAATCTAATTGTCCAAGTTATGATGAAAGTCATCAGAATAGAAAAATAATTCTTAAATGATCAATCCTTTCATTACCAGACTGTGAGATCTTCAGTATCACCTTTCTCTCTTGATATCATGAAGTTTCTATAAATTTATAAACAAATTTTAGAGATTTGGAAGCACATTAATGTGTGGGAATTGTGTGTAAACCCGTCGGGACACTGAACATGTCTACTGGCAGCAGCTAAATGCACACATGATACCAAGAGAACTTTGTCAGGGTACTGAACAGGCCTGTTGGCAGTGAAGAAATGTCGGGTTTCAAAGATCCTTAGGTATTTTTTTTTAAATTGATCAGGTGTCAGAATTCTTTTATCATAAATGGATGACTCTTGGATGGGATAAAAGTACTAGAGTGGGTTAAATGACATCCCTGCTGAGGCTATGGACGCCTATTGGTAGCAGTGGCCTTGTTAATGGTATTGGAGTCATCTGTATAAACATCGCTACCCTTGTGATCAACACGAGATACCAGATTACAATTTTTGGACAGAAATGCATCCAATACTATGACTGTGTTACTTTTTCTGAGTTATTGTCGAAATGATTGATCTATCTTTAACTGTTTCTAAAATTTATTGCTAATTCATCTGGTCCCCTGATATGAAGTTTTGGTGATATAGAGATCACTGCTTCTCCTAGCGTGTCACCATTGTTGACAGCCAACAACTCTTGTCAAAATTTATCATGAAAAAATGTCATCACCAAGGGATAAATTTTTCTGTCTTTTGGTTTTGAGGAGATTCATTGGCCTAACTGAGTATAAGAGCTTCATTTTTAATCTATCGTTTGTTTTGTTTAATTTCATGACTGAAAGCGTGAAATTATAACAAAATTTGGCTTGATAATCATTATACAGTTTATGATTTATTTTGTTTTGTTTGTAAATGGGATTGTAACTAAAATGCATCTATACTATTTTTATACAACTAAAATTTTGTAAGCTAATCTTTTTATTTGTTGATCCATTATCATTGATTTATTCACTTTGGGAGATATGACTTACTCATTTCTATGGTTGGTTATATGGTTTTTCACATTTGATATATGATTGACTGTGCAGAACCTTTGGTTAAATTCCAAATATAAATCCTACTCTTACCAATAGCATCACGATCTAATCACAATGGTACATAAATGACACACTCATAATTCCACATCACCCTTTGTCCTGCATAACTCTAACTTGCATTCATTATTGGAAGAGGTAAGTGGTGGTGTTGTGGGTTTTTGTTCATTACACAGAATGGTTTACTATCTTGCGCGTCCTTTGGTTCTTACCCACTTAAAACTCAAATTGTTAGTTATGGTAGCCTCCTGAGCCCTTGGGTATTGGACCTCTTATGATTTTGCAGAACTCTTACTGTTGTTTGTGTGTTGGAAAAAACAACCTACCTCTTGCTTCCCTTTTTGTGTCTATGTGATAGTACCCATGGCTCCCATGGTAAGAATTGAACCCAATGGTTCGCAAGCCCTCCTCGTTCATGACGATGTTGTAGGTGATCTTGTGGCACATAGATGGGACATTTTCATCAAACGGTTTGAGGGTTATAACCTCATTGTTGCCTAGGATTTCGCTTAGTATTTTGATGGCTTCAAGGATAAGATTGGGGATATGCAACTCGAAGTGACCGAGGATTCCATAACAAAATCTACAGGATTATCCTAGGAGGGATAACGGTGGTTCAAAAATGCCAAGATCGAACATGTGCCCTGGAATTTTCTCATGGTCTCTAAGAAATTGAGTTGCTGCCCAAAAGGTACACCGATTACTCTCTTCAAACCCCGATGGCACGACCTGCTTCTAATACTTAAAAAATTCATAACTTGTGAAGGTAGATATGGCTTGGTTTTCTTGTACCACATTCGCTTGCTGATGATTTTTTTGGGTTTCAAGTTAAATATGCCTTTCTATCTGTTTATGAGTCTGCGGAAAATGTCTAAGATTTATCAGAGGCATAAGTTTAACCCACTGTCAAGCCTTTTATACCATGGTTTTATTCGAATCCTTGTGCTTTCGCATCTATCCAAGACTGGGGATACTTGGGAAGATTTCTTGTTTATAAATAGTTTCACCCTACTCGAGAATGCAACAGAATCACCTCTCCACCTCAATAAAAACCACAGCCCCTGTATATCTAACCCTAATATCAAAAACCTATGTGTTGATCCTGAAGAAGACCACGCGACCAGAGATCAAACCTTTGTTGCTACTCAAAAACCATTGGGAAAAAATCCACGATGTGATATCATGCCTAGAAAATCATTAGAAGAGGTTTTAGATGTGTTAAAGGATAAGGTTTCTTCTGTTCCTATTGTTGAGCCTATTCGGGTTGTCCTAAACGAATCGGTTATCAAGAAAAATCGCAGACATAAGGAATAGAGTAATTCTGATTTAAATTTCTCAAACAAAAGGCCAATCATGCTTATATCCAGAATTTTAAGAAATCGCCAATGATATCATCTGAGCTCGATCCCAGTGATCAAGGTCGATGATCACTTGTTTGAGGATGAGATCGATGCATTTCTTGTCCAAGAAGATGTAGATGACCAATTTCTGGGAAATGATATCGATAATGGTGCTATACAATATGATTTTGTTTCTAATTTCCCACCGTTCCTAAAGAATCAAGAAGGATTCTCTGGTATATGACATGATTTGAGGCAATTCACATAACATACCAAAGCGCCCTCTGGGAAACAGACTCTACCTCTACCTACCATAGAACCAATTCACTGTTAAAACTGTCTTGATTGGGTTGAGATATACTACAGAGATATCCCCTATCTCCAAGCACAATTAAACCAACTGGTTGCACGCAAATCCTTGCTCGAGATGGAAAATGAAGAATTAAAAGCAAGCGTTCGATCAAACGCTGACAGGGCAAACAAAATGGTTAAACAGTATGGTAATGTGATTATCAAGAACTCAACGAATTTCAACACTATAATTAATTCAGACTTATCAGATGCTTGTTTCTCTAATCTATGAAACGGTAAAAAGTTGTTTTGATTCTTTTGATTTAATTCTGTTGGAAAAATAAAATAGATAGTTTTTTTGTTTTTGTTTTTAATTTAAGACTAGCTACAGAATCGTGAGATTCTATAGCCAATCTATTTGAAAGTATTAGTTTGTATTGGTATCTAAAATTCGATTTCGTTTTATCATTTTTTAGGAAAACAACAGTTATGATGCTATTTTCAAGGAGAAGAAATCATGGATTAATGCGCTCCATAGCTTAGTAATTTCTATTTTTTGATAAAAGAATTTCGTTTATGTAATTATTTTTGATGAAAGGACTCCTACATGAGTGTTCCTTTGTTATTCTATTTTTGTAAAGCCAACTTATTTTCAGGGATCATCCTCTATCTTGTATGATAAGAGGTTCATAATCCAAGACATGTTTAAATAGTTGTTGTTTTTTAGTGTTAGAAACAACTTTTTCTGGATTACAGTATGGACATATAATTTTTGGAAGTGATATGGGAAAGCAGTTCGCCATCAGATTTAGACCTGTGTGAATTGTGCAATGCTTGTTTCATTGTATTCTCATATTACTTCTATGTTATGAGATGTTATTTTTGTTTATTTATCTTTAGTCTTGTCTTCATAAAGTATCTCATATCGTTAAATATTTAAATGTTGTCCATGATTTGTTAGTTCATTTTGTACTTGTGATCAATCAACTATTTTGTTATTTTTGAATTTACTTATGATATCAAATGGTTGATAACATCAATGCCCAAGATCGATATTTATTTCATCCACAGTTGTTGGTTATCTTTAGATCACATGAAATATAGTTATGTATCTTTCTGCTGTTATAAATTCACTCCAAAAATATCAAGCACTTCTTTGAATTTATTTTGGAAGTACTAGGATTGTTCTATCATAGGATTCCCTTAAATGCAGGACAAGCAGGAGCTCAAACAACATAGAGAGATAAAATTAGTTTTGCTGATTAGGTAGAGGTTAGTCTGTGTGTGATTTAATTAAATTATTTATGAATGAATAATGATTGCGTTATCTAGGCGTTAATCAACTTTGTCTGTTTTCATCAAATCATTACAATTGTATTCATTCTCTATTTAATAGTTTGATAGTTTTGATCATTAGAATAAGTTTTGTTTTCACTTAGTCGGTTGAAGAAACATCACCTCAAACAATCACTTTCACAAAGTTTTGATTAAACTTTGCAAACTGTATATCATAATTGTATATTAACACTTATGTTGTACATTTGTAATTAGTGTATCGATTGTTAGATTTATAGCTTTAGATTAGTTTATTTCCTTTCATTGTTTTAGGACCCTAGTTGGCTAAAGGAGCCATTAAAACCATCAGGTTAAATCATACCAAACGTCTTGGGTTAATTAGACAACCCCAGACCGGTTATAACCTTCCAGTTGACGGTCTGTCATAAACACCCATCAACAGGACTGTAACACAGTCTCAGATCTCTCCTCTCCTCTCTTTTCTACCTTCTACTACCTCTACTAGGCATGCGTTACAATGAAAAAATGAACGGGGCTCCTCGATCCTTTTCCTCTAACTACTCTAGTGGTGTCTCATCACCATTTACAACGTCTATATACTCCAGAAAAAAAACTGAATCCCACTTAAGTTCCATTACATTAAACTCTAGGAGTGAAACTCCCAGATCACTCATGATCATTCAACTCCCAAGCATTTTGATCTTCTTCAGTTTTCAATCAATTCAAAAAAATATTTGCAGGAAACAATAGTGTTAAGATTTTGAATTGATTCAAAGGTGCACTAAGGCACTGACCTGTCTCTCCATGTGTGCTTGTTGACGATGCTCCTACATCACAATGGCATCCATGAATCATAAAATATGTAGGAAGAATAATTTTCTTATTCCAATTAACAATTCTCATAAAATGGTGGTGCAATCATAGTCCATAAATAATAGCACCTAATCCTATTACTAAAAGAGGAAGGGGGTGTCCATGTAAAGCACATATTTTTCAACCCTCTTCAAGTAGAGGCCATAGTTATAAAGGGATGTCTCCAAGACTGTGGTTGCGAAGTAATATGACTACATCTCTTCCTCATGAGATTGGATTCATCAGGGGTGAATTTTCAATGGATAATGTTATGTATTGACTCAACTAGGAAATATATGTAATCGAGGAATATGTTTGCAAACTACATATTATTCCCAATGGGATTCAACATGGAGGCATGGGAAATAGTTTAGTTAAACCTACATAGCTAAGTGAATATGCTATTTGTTTCCTAAGTTACTTTATCGTGCTTCCTATATATAATTTTCAATATTTCCCATCATATTTCATCAACATATGCAACAAGGATTATATTTCTAATATCATAACCTATTCAACTATGTGTGAATCTTATAATACTTTTTTATGTGTGATGTTTGTATCTTAATCATCTACAATTTGTTTTCCTTACTAATATAAAAATTGCTATATCCATTGATCAATGATAAGCCTATTCCATATATTTTCTTGGATCAATGAAATTATAGAGAGATAAAACATATAACTTAAGGTTGTTAAAAAAAGTGTTTGTGTGGAATCATCCAATTCAACATTTAGACATGATTCTTTTGGTTCCCATATTTCAATTTTTTTGTTGTTGCATATTCATGTATATGGCCATGCTTCTAACTTTGTGATTTAAACATACTAGGCATGTAATATTTATCTCTTCAATCATTTTCTAATTACATACCCCAATTCTCCATCATATTTTGAATATTTGTTATATTGTTTATGTTTCAATCAATGTTATCGTTTTCATATCATCATAGGATTTTGATATTGTAAATACTAACTTGATGGTTACTATGGCCTTTAAGACACACCTGGCTTGTTAGATGATGGAGAATAACATTGGGTCCTATTTCCCCAATATTTTATTTTCTAACATTGCTTTATCACATTTCTTCTCATTAATTCCATTCTCTAAGTTTCTTCTTTCCATTTCTTGTTTCTTTATAATCCTAACTTCAACTCTTGCAATCTCTAGTCTATCCTCTTTTATTTTTTAATGCATTGCTAAATGTAACTTCCAAAGATGTTTAATCTTTGCCTTTAAATGCCTTATTAGGTGTGTTAATGGTGTTTCAATACCTACCATAGGATTGATTCAATTTATGAAATTAATAATCCCATTTGTGGTCAATTTTACCCTAAATCTTCCTTCCTCAAGCTGTGAAAACTCTTCATATATTCTTGTCACATCAGAGATATTATAGTTTTTCTTGATCCCTATAACCAATATTTTTGTTTCTTCCTAATATCTTGTCGTTAATCATGTCTGATGCTGTTTTTATGGATTTATGTTAGCTAAGAAAACATGTTCATACCAACCTCTCACGACCCTAGTTATGACATCACTAGTAGGTATGTCCTTCCTTGTGTTTCATGTACTTTCATGATGTTATGCATTTAAGTAAGTTTCACCTTTTAATGCTCATCAATCTTCCACCATCCTCTCCATTTGATGTCTTGTTAAAAAAACTAGCCACCTTACCTTAGGAATCGACATTGCATAACTATTTTCCAAGTTGGACTTCCTTTATCTGGGCACATAATACAATGATTCAAGAAATAGATTTCCAATGTCTCTTCATGTATTTTCAAAAGTATTATGTTACCATCCCTCCTTTCATCAAAATATTATCTAAATTACTCATTGGCTTGATATACAATAACTATTTTTCCATGGTTTCGATAACACCTTTTTTGGAAACAAATGTGCAACTAAGATAACACTCCACAAATCATGGAAAAGGGGTCATGGAAAAGGGGTTACTGGGTTCCAACAGGCTATGGGAAACAATGGAGATTCAAAATATTTGGGTGGATTTATCAGATTATTAGTCCCAACCTAAGAATTGACACTCAAATGAGAGTGCATCCTTGTACAAGAAAAACAATTAACTAGAAAGGATTTTAAGTTCGTTAGGAAATGACTATATTTCAATGAGAAATGATTGTGGGGAGTTATATGTATGTTTATCCCCACAATCCTAGCTTAGAATATAAATTATGTTTTTACCTTGATGGAGTAATTAAGTCAATTTAATTACTGAGTTGCTTTATTTTAGAGAGCTAAGCATGGCATCATGAATCAAGCTATTTTGATTTAAGGTGTGATGAAGAAGGTATTTCACACTTACATTCATTTTTACACTTACATTCATTTTTAATTCACTAATATCACTTGTGAAAACAAGGTAAATAGCATACTGCTATATAAGAGTTTTTAGGTCCTTCATTTGTGCACATAAGTGACTAATAGAAAAATGACAAATGCTGGATGGAAACGTTGAAAATGAAATTCTTAATAAAATTGTAGAAAAAGAAAAAAATTAAGCAATAAGTAGCTAAAAAAAAGAGTTCATTATTTATCTAGCTATATTCATTAATCCATTGAGAAGTATAAATAGAAAAACATCAATAAAATAATGTCAAATTGTGAAATAAATGTTGAAAATGTAAGTGCAAAGTGAAGCAAAAAACTATAAAAGAAATAAGGACTAGAAATAATGAATTTTGTCCCTTACCTACGAGTGAAATAGATGAATAATTATAATAATTGTGTCAAGATGTGCTCTACAACCCAATATGGGGGAGATGTTGTCATATAATATTACATTACTTTAATTGACAAAAAAAACAAAAAATATACATCAAAAAAAATTATGTTGGCTACACACACACACTTACTCTTTGGGGAGTGAGAACGGTTTGATGAGGATGGAAGTGTCCGAGGAAGAGTGAGTTGTCTCCATTTACATTTTTGGGCTATATATTTTTCATTATGTGGGTTATATATTTTTCTAACCTCTATAAAAACCATACTAATCCAATCTATTTGGTTAGCTTATGTCCTTAATCTAATATGTGTGGGTAACTTCTATCACTAAACTATATCAATATAGTAGTAATGTACATCATTTCTTAAAATATTTACATTGTTTTTTCGGTGAATTTGATATTAGATTCATTTATTTAATGCTTATTATATTATGAAAATGTATTTTAAAAAAAAAAATACAATGAAGATATACTATTAAAATAATTTAGTTAATAAATTTGTTTTTCATAAAATTATTTTTCCCTGAGGCATTGTCGTATAAAAATATGATCATAGCCACCATCTCCCAAATCTAATAAAACAAATGGAAGATTGTATGGAATTGAATTGTAATTATGTAATTCTATTCCATGATATTAGAAAGAATTATGTAATTCTATTCCATGAAAGAATTTACCTAAAAATCATATGATCAAATGAAAAATTAGATATCTCTCGAATTCATAATAGATAAAAAAATATATAGATAAAATAGAAAATCTATTTCAATGTTTTTTGCATTGGTTTTCAATATATTGAATTGGTTTTAGTGTCTATTGTGTTGATTTCAATATATTAACTTCTTTTTAGTGTTTGTGCATTGGTTTCATAACATGTTGCATTGATTTCAATATTTTAACTTCCTTTTAGTGTTTGTGCATTGATTTTAATGTATGTTGCATTGATTTCAATAGGTTACCTTCATTTCAATGTTCATGCATTGATTTTAGTGATTCTTTCATTCATTTCAACACATTACTTACATTTAAGTGTTTCATGTATAATGTCATTCAATTGATATTAAAATATCAAATGGCATTCATTTAAGATTTATTATATTATTAAAACATATCTATGTTTAAAACAAAGACAAAGGCGATATACTGTTAAAATAATTTAGTTAATATTTGTTTTTTCATGGAGTTATTTTTCTCTCTAAAAATGCTATGGCATTTCCCTCTAAAAATGTGACCATACACACCATCTCTGAAAGCCAAT
>ML794513.1:524098-544319 GCA_009831015.1 Picea engelmannii
GAGAGGATCCCTTCCGTAATAGGATCCATTGTATGGTGTTGCCCTACCTTAAGGGTTTGGTAATAATAAAGTGTGGTTTCTTCTATTTTGCTTTGTGGATCTATTGTGTATTCAGTATTTGTGGTAATTATATCTTCAGATCTGGTATTGGTTCTTAACAAGAAGACTAAACAACATTTGATAAAATGATAAATAAGATATATATTGAAATTATAATAGATCAATTATAAAATCTATTGCATTGATTGTGCATTGGTTTCAATGTCTATTGCATTCATTTCAATATATTACCTTCATTTCAATGCCCATGCATTGGTTTTAGTTTTCTTGCATTCATTTCAATGTGTTGCATACATATCAATGTTTCATGCATGATGTCATTTATTTGATATAGGTTTTCAGTTATGTACAATAATTCAAATTAACACGTCCTCTCATGATAATAATAGGAAAATGGATGATGTACAATGAAATAAATCTATTTCAATGTTCATGCATTGGTTTTTCAATGTATGTTAAATTGATTTCATTGTTTCCTCTCTTTGATACAGGGTTCTAGTTACACTTCATGATTTCCATGATACATGGTTTTAGTTACAATTTGTGATTCTAGAGAACATGAGTGGTAGATCCTTTGTGGATTGTATAAGAATAAATTTATAAATTACAATGAGTTTGAGATGATTGGACATAGGGATCATGATGTTATGCATATTTGGAAAACTAATTTTGTGGATGAAGACACTTTCGAATGTGCAATTCAGTTCACATCTCAAAAGCGAAAGTTGAAGTCCATTCTTCCTAATGAGAATGCAAAGTCTTATTCATTTGCGATTCAAAGGAGTAAGAAAAGAAGACCATACAATATTATTCTTGGTCGTTATAGAATAGATAGTGATCCACGACATACAATAATCCAAGGAGATACAAATAAAGGAAATTCATATTTTATTGTAACTATTAAAACACCCTTGAATCTGAGTCTATTCTTAAGAGGAATTCTTAGTTATTTTAACTCCTATAGGGGTTTCATATTTCAACACATCTTCAACAACAATCCATTATGCACTTCATATACCAATCAAAGAGATAACTCATTTACAAGGATCATGTTTAATTACCTTTGATCCAAAATGGATTCGGACCGATGAATGGGTGTAAGGTACAATAATTGAAAATTGATGAAGGTCAATAAAATTTATAAGAAAATGTAAATTTAAAAGTCTAATAAGACAAAAAATGAGAATGTGAGAGGAAAATTACATGTAATTAAAAACTTGTATAGGAGAGAAGGATGAGGTATGGGAAACAAAGGGTCAGGTCTATTGACCTTCCCCTTACCCCCAACTCTCCCTATTTCTTCCCTCACTCTCATTTGCAAAGAGTCTTTTGGAGAAGAGAGGAAGAGGAATCGAAGCCATGAATTTAGTGTAACCACATATTTCCATAATGAAAATACTAAGCCCCACTTGAAGCTGGTTTTTCTCATTTGGGTTTCCAGTGCAAACATTCTGAAGTTCATTGGTGATTGGTTGTGTTTGATTTTATTATTTTGATAATTGATTTGTTTCCTACTATAATTTTGAGATGAGATGTGGATTCTCATGTGTTCTAAATTTTTTAGTGTAATTGAAATCCTAACAGAAATGAAGAACCACAGTTTATCTCGAATTCCCATCGTTCATTTCCGACCGAATTCAAAGACCAATGGCTATCAAAAATTTCTTTGTGGATTGAATTACATTGATTGGGAATTTAAATTAACTGCTAAGGGATTTTTTTTTTATCTACAGGGACTACGATTCACACTCCTAGGGTAGTTGAGTTGTTTGTTGGTTTATTAACTTCACTTTCCAGTCGACTTAGCTTCCTCTAGTCAACTTGAATATTGTTGGGTAAAATTATATAGTGCCAGGGCATCCAAATTAAATGCCAAGGTGAATTTAAATATGTTCTGAGAGTTCACATTCCCCTTGGATGTCTAAATTGAATTTTGAGTCAAAATTACCTTGCCAGAGAAATTGTTAACCTTTCTATGAGATTTCTATTTCATGGGAGAATTATCTTACTCCTTCGAGTTGTAATGTCATCCCCACAGCTGATTTTTTCTTTGCCAATTCGATTTAGCCCCATATGGGTTGAGTTAACACTGCCTAGTTGATTTATATTTACTTGGTCGACTTACACTCATCAGGTCGACTTATGTTACAGTTGAATTCAACTCCCCCTTACCCGGTCGACTCAATTTCATTTTTAGTCAAAATTATTTCCATTGTTGGTCGACTCAATTTCATTTTCAGTCAATATTATTTCCATTTTTGGTCAACTCGACATCCGACGGGATGGATTTACTTCATCGGTTGACTTCCTTTTTTACTAGGACGAGCCACAACATTGAATGGGAATAATTAAAAGTTGATGGGATATTTTAAACAATGATGAGCGAATTCCCACTTGCCTGGGCATGTTTGGATGATGATGGTTGAATTTATAAGTTGTTGAGCACAATTAAAAGTTGTTGGGTGTATTCTTAAATCATTGGGTGAATTTAAAAAATTGTTGGGAAAATTTCTACTCACCCGAGTGTATGTAGAAGTTACTGGATGAATTTAGAAGTTTCCAAATGTGTCTAAATGTTGTCTGAGAATTTTTAGATGGTATGAGTTTCCCAATTCTCCCTTTAGACATTTCTCTCCACTGATGGTTTACCAAATTCTCCCTCTGATAATTTCTCTCCTCTATCAATCGACCCAACTCAACCATTGAGTAGTTTTCTTCATTTTTGCTTAGTTCATTCCATTGGGATGATTTTTCCACTTATTTATTTAGTCAACTTCACTTACTAGTCAGCTTGGATTTTTCTCTGATCTATTGGGTTGTCTCTTAGTCGATTCATGAATCTTGGCGAACATGGGCTTGATAATTGATTGATGAATAGGTTTCCTAGTCCACTAGACAACAAGCTATCCACAATAGAGCCCTATGCTTGGTCGCCTCATTAAGGATGGAGAATTTTACACTACATTTGGAATCTTATTTTCTTATGTGTAGACAATATGAGAACAAAGGGGATTTTTGTCGATTGCTTCCATTTTTTCACTTAGAAATGCATTGAGAATTGTAGCCAGGTCAGAGAACTGAGAAATTTATGTGTGTAGGCTATATAACCCAAATAAATTTCTCATCAGGGACATAGCTCTCTTTATATAAGACTGAGATAGAGACCAAAATTAAGTTTCTGCATCGTATCTGTGTTGGTGAAGAGAGTGGACCCATTTATGGATCAGATGGTATCAAAGCAGTTTCATCCTTGACTGAGACACAACTTCTAGGACTATGAAAAAAATATTGCAGACTACAACATGGGAAAATAAAGAAGAGATAAGTTGGAAGAATTAAGGGCCAACAATTCTCAACTTTGGGAGGATAATGATCACTTTAAAGAGAAAGTTCAGATGTTCAAGAAGAAGTTTGAAGAATTCCAAGGCTCCCTCATGACAATCAAAATAGATTGGGACAAGAACAGAGTGCAACTTGTGTAACTTGGTGAGAAGGTCATCCATATTGACAATTGGCAAGAGGATAGGCTCACATAGATGATGAATCAATTGCAAAAATTATTGGCAGAGAAGGAGAAGGACTTGGAAAGGATTCAAACAATTGTCCAAGAGCACAAAGGAGCAAGGAAACCTTCCATTTCCAATGCAAATTCTAACACCATGACCGATACCATTTCAATAATCTCATCGCCCATATGTAATCCTAAAATAAACTTGATGAATTTGAGAAGCATACTAGAGGCATTGGTTCTAAACTTCTAAGGAAAATGGGTTATGATGGACAAAGGATAAGAAAGTCAAGACAAGGGATCATGACCCCCATTGAAGCTTCTCCATGGGTCAAGCATGAAGGCCTGGGATTTGATGGAAAAAGTGAAAATTCCATCACCATGAAGAAAACCATTTTCGTGAAGGAAAAAGACATGTCAAAGTTGTCCCGCTCATTAGGATAAGGAGTAACAACAATGAGTGAAGGTGTCAACTCACCACCACCTCATCCTTGTGGTATATTGAAGGATAACATCGATAAGGAGAGTTTGCAGATTCAACCCACACCTGCACTCACAAACAACAATAAACCAATCAACGAAATAAAGAAGAAGAAGAAGAAGAAGAAGACCAGGAGGTCCACATCAAACAAGACATTTATTGTTTGTCACTACTACAAGAAGAGAGGCCATACCACATAAAGTTGTTTGTATGCAAATACATGTTCTTTTTGTGGAAATAAATGCCATTGTGAGGTATCGTGTTGGAAGAAACAAGACATGTTATGCATGCCTAATTGTTTTCAAAAGTTGAATGACAAAAAGGCTTCTCCTATTCAAAAAAATACATAGAGGCACGTTGAAAGGAGGAGTATGCCAAGAACTCCTTGGAAAATATACAAGAACTTTTTCCACCACTGTAATTTGAGTGGTCACTGGGAAGCAAAGTGTTGGTAAATTCACCCAGAGCTTCACCCTAAAAACTGAAAAACAAAGAGAAGAGTGTGGAGAGTGAAGAAAGCATGAGGTGAAGAGATACTTGTGCTCCTATTAAAGGAGAAAATGTTTCCCAGAGAGTTGCAAAAATACAAGAGGTCATCCTCAACAATGAGGCAAGTAGTTGTTTGATGGAATCATGAGAGAGAAGAGAAGGAGCTAAAGCATGGGATGACATATCTTTCATCGCTCATTGGTTGAATAATGACTTATCGATGGATGTATCAACTTCTACAACCAACATGTAGAGGTAGGAAGATCAGTCATTAGAATGACAAGGCCACAAAGGGTTGTTTCCATGACGAGAAGCAACTTATCCTAGCAAGGGAATGCAACCACACTTCCCTTGAGGAGTTGTTTCATGATATAATATTGTTGGGGTCACACTAGACATAGACCAACATTCGACTTGGCTTTATGATTGCTGAGATGGATTGTATCTAGGACATAAAGGAGAGATGGGAATGGTTTTTAATTCCAGAGTTCATATATGGAGATTGTGGAGATGAGATTCAATGAGCAGAATTATGTGATGAAGGAACAAGTGAGCCAGAACTAGAGCTAGAGCCACATCCAGGGACAATAGCCAGTAGCCAGATCTAGAGCCAGAGTTAGAGTTGTTTCTGAGAGATACATTCAGAGCCACGTTCCAAAAGAGAAGATATAAGTACACTGATCCAGATTGGTTTCCTTGATATTTTTGGGACCAAAAGCCTCTTAATGGGGAAGTGTGATCTAAAATGGATCTAGATTGACGAATGGGTGTAAGACTCAGTAATTGAAAATTGATGAAGGTCAATAAAATTTATAAGAAAATGTGAATTTAAAAGTATAATACGACAAAAAATTAGAATGTGAGAGGAAAATTACATGTTATTAAAAACTCATATAGGAGAGAAGGATGAGGTATGGGAAATCAAGGGTCAGGTCTATTGGTCTTCCCCTTACCCCCCAACTCTCCCTATTTCTTCCCTCACTCTCATTTTCAAAGGGTATTTTGGTGGAGAGAGGAAGAGACATCGAAGCCATGAATGTAGTGTAACTAGAGATTTCCATAATGAAATACTAAGCTCTATTCGAAGCTGGTTTTTCCTATTTGGGTTTCTAGTGAAAAACTTATGAAATTCATTGGTGATTGGTTGTGTTTGATTTCATTATATGGATCATTAATTTGTTTCCTACTTCAATTTTGAGATGAGAGGTGGATTCCCATGTGTTTTAAATTATTGAGTGTAATTGAAATCCTAACAGAAATGAATAACCACAGTCGCTCTTGAATGCCCATCATTCATTTCCCACCGAAGTCGAAAACCAATGGCTATTAAAAAAATCTCCATGGATTGAATTACATTGACTCAAAATTTAAATTAATTGCTAAGGTGTTTTTTTTATCTACATGTACTATGATTCCCACTCTAGAGGTAGTTGAGTTGTTTGTTGGATGATTAACTTCATTTTCCAGTCAACTTAGCTTCCTCTGGTCGACTTGAATATTTTTGGGTTGAATTATATAGTTCCAAGGCGTCCAAATTAAATGCCAAGTTTTAAATATGTTGGGTGAGTTCACTTTCCCCTTAGACGTATAAATTGATTGTTGAGTCGAAAGTACATTGCCCGGGCGATTTTTAACCTTATTGGGTGAATTTCTACTTCATGGGAAAATTATCTTACTACTACGAGTTGTAATGTCATCCCCACAACTGAATTTTTCTTTTCCAATTCGATTTATCCCTATATGGGTCGAGTTAACACTGTTTGGTTGATTTATATTTAGTTATTCGACTTATACTCATTAGGTTGACTTACGTTACATTTGAAGTCGACTCAATTTCCTTGTCAGTCAAAATCATTTCCATTGTTGGTCGACTCGACATTCGACGAGACATAGTTACTTCATCGGTTGAATTCCTTTTTTACTGGGACGAGCCACAACATTGAATGGGCATAATTAGAAGCTTATGGATGATTTTGAACAATATTGGTCGAATTCCTCCTTTCCTGGGCATGTTTGGATGATGTTGGTTGAATTTATAAGTTGTTGAGTACAATTATAAGTTGTCGAGTGCATTCTTAAATCGTTGGGATTTTGTTTTTTTTTGGGGGTGAATTTCTACTTGCCTAGGTGTATGTAGAAGTTACTGGATGAATTTAGAAGTCGTCGGACATGTCTAAATGTTACCTGGGAATTTTTAGATGGTATGAGTTTCCCAATTCGTCCTTCAGACATTTCTCTTCACTGTTGGTTTTCCAAATTCTTCCTCTAATAATTTCTCTCCTCTTTCAGTCAATCTAACTTGGCCATTGAGTAGTTTTCTGTGTTGTTGGTTAGTTCATTCCATCGGGCCAATTTTTCCCCTTTTTTTATTTTCCTACTTCACTTACTAGTAGACTTGGATTCTTCTCCGGTCAATTGGGTTGTCTCTTAATTGATTCATGAAGCTTGGTGAACATGGGCTTGATAAATGATTGATGAATAGTTTTTCTAGTCCACTAGAAAACAAGTTATCCATAATAGAGCCCTAAGATTGGATTCCTCACTAAGGACAAATAATTTTCCACTACATTTTGCATTTAATTTTCTTATGTGTAGACAATATGAGAATAGAGGGGATTTTTTTCGATTGCTTCCATTGGTTGCACTCAGAAATGAATTGAGCATTGCATCCAAGTCACAGAACTAAGAAGTTTATGTGTGCAGGCTATAGAGCCTGAAGACCTTTCTCATAAGGGACATAGCTCTCTCTATATAAGACTAAGACAGAGACTAAAATTAAATTTCCACACAATGTCTGTGTTGGTGAAGTGAGTGGGCTATAATCCACCCATTTACGGATCAAACTTACAATAAGAGATGAAGTATGTAAGCTATATATTGATATATGAAATGAGTTTTATTGGAAAAAAAATGTTAACAAAAATTGATTCAAGAATTTGTCAAGTTTTCCCCAAAAATTCTACTATTCCTTTTGGAGGGAGGTCAATTACATTGGTTGGTGATTTATGATAATTGCCACATGTTATGGATAAACCTATATATGCATCTAAATGTATTGTAAAATAATTATGGAAATCATTCACAACAATTGTGACCCTTGATATTGTGGTTTAGCAAGATGGAAAAAGCCATGAGCAAATTTTTTTTTGATGTTAGAGATGCAATGCAAACTATAGAAGACTGGAAATTACTTATGAATTGTACATATAATTCCTTGGATTATTCGACAAAAGAGTCATTTGATAAGGCCATATATTTGTTTGTGACAAACAATGATGCACAAAATCACGATAAGTGTTTGTTAAGATACCTAGATTGTCCCATTGCATCTAGTGTTTCTACAAGAGTAAGAAGCAACCATTCTATGGAAATATATGAGGAAGAATTGGAACTTGAATTTATTATTGCACTTGGAGCTAGGGTGATGCATACATCAAACATATGGACTAATTCATGACTCATCAATGTTTCTCTTGGAGTTGTATAACAAATTGTGTATAACCCTGTTGGTTTTCCCCCAAAACCACCCACATATTCTTTAGAAAGATTTGATAATTATGTGGGGGATCCATGTGATGAATAATTCCCTCAAATTTTTCCTATTACACCTATTGAAAGAGGTAATTAAAAAAAATTCCATTGAAACTCGCTTGGGGATTAACAATTCGTAAGTCACAAGGATTAACATTGAATAAATATACTATTGATATTAGGAAGCAAGAAAGGCAAGGTATGGAGTTTACCACAATATCTCTATTTAAAGGTTTGAATGGGCTTCGATTTTAACCTCAATTTTCACATGATTGATATGAAAATATAGCAAAACTAGTAGGTGTGACTACAAGAAAAATTGAAGATAGATTGAGATTGATCACAATGTAATCTATTTGTTATTGGTTCTATGCATCCTATTACTTTATTACTATTCAAATTCTTCATCATTCAACATTGTTACTTTATTACTATTCAACTTATTTCTCATGTAACTTTTGAAGTGACCTTCTTGATAGTACTGTCTATATTATAAATGATAATTAGTAAATTTTAAATTATTAAATTCATCTAAAACATATAGATATACATAACGATGTTCATCTGCAATTTTCACATGACTTCTTACAACTAGAACTAACCTAGATCCATTTTAACTCTAGATCTACCAAGAGCCAGGAAGGATCAAATCCCTTGAAGTGCAAACCTTCTCTCAAGTTTTGCACTCTAAATATGGTTTGCACCTCACGATATTTGATCCCTCTTGGGTAGATCCAGAGTTAAGATGGATCCAGGTTGATAATAATTTTGTATTTTTAACAATAATTATTACAATTATTTTATAATAATAATAATAATAATTTTTTAAATTTTAATATTTTTTACGATAATTATAATTATTAATTTTTCATTATAACAATTAGTTTTAGTGGTAAATTTGATGATACCATGATGCTACCACACTGTGGAAGTGACATGGAGATGATGCTACATGACGTGACATTTTTCTTTGAGTCAAAACAAACAACATTATCATGATGCTCGACTTGGATTCGGTTGAAACAAATGACATGCATACGATGTTGGGATGACATGGGCATGATGTGACCTTTGCCTTGGCATCAAAAAATTCGACATCCATTCGTTGTAAGGGGAATTCAAATATTGAAAAAGAAAAAACTAGTGATGCAAAATATTAGGTTTTGTTTGTCCTACTTATGCATTCCTAATATAAATTGAAAAAGTGGGTCCTCCTCATTTCATTTTCACATGAAGTTGTGGGGTAGAGCTTATTAGAGGTGAAAGGGAATTGTGAGACACTACATGTGAGTAGGCAAGGGATATTTTTATGGTGTCATCGGATTGTAGGGTGTCATCGGATCTCTTGCATTTAAGTCAAGGTGGAATTTGGTTTTAGAGGTGGGAGATAAGGTTTGGGTTTTGGAGATTGGATTTCCTAAAAAAAAAGTAGGTTTAAATGAAAGCCTATTCCTCTTCTCTTCTTCTTCCTCTCCTCCCTCCTCTTCCTCTCCACCTTCCTCTCCTCTTCTCCTTCCTCTTCCTCTCCATTCTCTCCCTCTTCTCCTCCATCTTCATATCTTCCTCTCCCTCTTCCTATCCCTCCACTCCCTCTCTCCCTTCCCCTATTTCTCTCACCCCCTCTTCTCTCTCTCTCTTCCTCTCCCCTCCTCCCAAAACTCTTTTTCTTCCACATTCCTTTTCTTCCCACCCTCCTCTCCCTCTTCGTCTTTTTCTTTCCCCATCCTCTTCTTTTTCCTCTCCCTCTCTGTAATATGCCTAGGGTATATTACTACTAATGAATAATGTATCAACATTTATTATGCAATATGTTAATATTGTATATTCATATTATAATAATTATAATTCGTTCCTTTTCTCAAAGGAAATGAATTATAATCCCAATTTCTAAATTTTATATACACGTCAATTGTATCTCATATCCTCAACCTCATATAATAATATTCATAATAATAAATGTTTGTTATTTATTTAATGGACATTGTAGGGTTTATTATTCATGAGTGGTTTTCATTGACATGCGGTCCATTTTTTTTTTCTAGTGGCATTAATATTTTTTGGGTCAGTCACTCACTCTTCAAGAAATTAATTGATACAAAAAACAAATTGAGTTAGTGATCCATTTTCAGGAAATTGTTTGATTAAAAAAATTCCATCATTAGGAGAAAAAATTTATATACCAAGATAATGAAAAAAAATTGCAATAGAATATTCCAAATAATGAAATTAATATTACAATGGGCCAAAAAACCATTTTCCAAAAACCGCCCAAAAATGGACCAAAAACAACCCAAAAAAGAAAAATTCGGGGGCTCCACCCCCAAATCCCTGTAACACCCTTGTTTCCCCCAACTTGTAATTAATTATTAATTAGGATTACCATGTTGTGGCATGGGAACAATGTAAATGTATTATTGTTTAATTTCCAAATAACTGACTGTGGGGGTGAAGCCTTGAAACTACTAGCCATGATATCACTAGAGGAAAGAATGGGAAAACTATAGAGAGGGTTAATTATGACAAATGACCCCAATTTTTCCCTTTGATGAGGATAATAAACCTCCTCTAGTTCCCAAGGAGGAATCAATTAATGAAGAAAGGACCGATGCTTGAAACATCAACCACCCCATGAATGGAAGCATGGTCTAGCTAAAGAAGGTCATCTCGAAGTACCACAGGGTCCTGCAGACCCAGACTGAATTGAGTTTCCTTCTGACAGAAAGAACAAGATAGGTGGAGAACCTTCCTGAAGGGGGGGAGAAGACAGAAAAAAGAAGACACATGAGAAGAGAAGAGTGGGGAACACGCAGAGATTTCCAGCAGAGAATGATTAGAAGGCCACGAGCTTGATGTTGAGGGAGCATTTGATAAAACTCTTCAAGGGCGTGACATAGAAGAAAATATCTGAGGGTTTGCATATAACGAGACCTAAGTAGAAGGTTGCGAGCTTGATGCCGAGGAAGAATATGATAAGCCTCGCAGAAGATGTGAAAGAAAAAGGATCTGTGAGAATTGGCATAAATTTCCTAGTGATATCATGGATTGGCATGGGGGTGGATATAGCGCTAAGAATTAATTCCTTTGAGCCTATGGTTGGGTGGAAAGGCGGACACCCACAGTCAATTAGTCATTTGCAACTTGTAATATATAAGTATTCTCATATCCTGTGTAATTGAACTGTAACTATAGATTAAAGTTGGCTATCCTATGAATGTTTCAGGGATGTGCATGTTTTCTTAATGGTTATACTGTATCCCTTTAATTATGCCTGATTGTGCATTTAAGCAAGTAAGGAATTATCTAGCTTGTACACATAAATTCTTGAGCCCTATGGTGGCTCAAGTTAAAATACATGAACTGTGAGTTTGTCGACCTTGGGCATAGTTTCACGTGTGCATGTCGACACTCCTAGTCATTCTGAGTCTCCTGGAGGAAGGAGTCTGTTAAGATCAGGAGAGGTAGTGCATGTATGAACAGGGTCTCTGCAAGGCAGGAAGAGACCGAGAACCTCTTAATTTCTAGAGTTGATGAATAAGCGCAAGGGGTGCGTGGAAGAATTCCTATAAGTGTTAAGATCAAGAGAAATAGCACAAAGTGCCTAAGTAGTTTAGAGATGACGAAGCTTAGGAAGGATAGCGAGATTCAAGTCTCAAAAGGGAATATCCTTTCATTTGGAAGACGAAGGGATGAGATTATTTTGGGAGGAGCCAAAGCTCTTCACAATCGTTAGATATGGAGAAGGGATGCGACTGTTAATCCTTTGAGACCTTCGGACTTTGCGGGTTTGATTAATTGGGTATATTTTTCGTATAAGAGGTAAATCCCCTGAAGTATCAAAGTTAATATGAATTGTCCATCAAATGGGACACATGTTAGTATATCGTCAACTCTAGAGGAGAGCCACTCCGAAGGAATTGAAGCTTGGTGCTTCGAAAATCCCTGAAGGTCGGAGTAGGTATCAACCGTCCATCATAAAGGGTGTGTGGTGATAGATCCTTTAATCCAGAGACTGGACACTTCGAGAAGATATATGCGGTAGCGGGTTAAATCACCGAAGTGACGAAGTTCCAGAATAGATCGTAGTCGTTGGTACAGGAAGACACGTGGCAGTAGATTGTTAACTACGGAGAAGAGCCACTCTGGAGGAAATGAAGTGAGGTTCTTCAAAAATCCCCGAAGCCTAAATTAACGGAGCATATCTCAGTCTTCCATCAGTCAGAGACATGTGGTGGAAGATATCGCATTACATAGGAGTGAGAGTAGAAGGGTGGAAGGAGTCATGAAGTCACAGAGAGCCAGAGCAGATCTGAGTCATCTGTTGGTAAGGACAGGTGCCGCCAGATCTCACACTCTGGAGCAGTATTACTCTGGAAGAGTTGAAGAGTGGAGGTGTGAGGACTCCCGAAGGCTGGAGTCCCGAAGTCATATTAGCCATCCGTGAAGGAGAACGCATGGAAGAAGATCTACCACTTCGGAGAAGAGTCAATCTGGAGGAAAATGGAGTTGGAGGAGCAATAATCCCCGAAGGTTCGGAAGCCAAAGTCCACCTGAGACGTCAATATTAAAGGACAGGTGTCAAAATATTTGATAATCCGGAAGGATTTCACTTTGGAGGTTTGCGGTTGTGAGTACTTGGGAATCATCCGAAGTGCAGAGTCCCTGAGTAAATCAAAAGCATCGATGTTCTATGGATGCGTGGCATAAGATCACGCAGTCCAGAGACTTGGCACTCTGGAAGATTTGAGGGGAGGTGTTTTGGAACTCACCGAAGCGCATGAGCTTGAAGTTTCGATGGGTCGTTGATCTCGAAAAGGAGAAGGGACTATCGATCCCTCTCCCATCATTTCGGGATTTGTCCAGTTCAGAGTTCGAAAGAATTGGTGAGTGGTGAAGTGAAAATTCCCGAAGCCCAAAGTTTTGAAGTTCCCTATGAGTAGGCATCAGGTCACAACACAAGGTCATATGAAGGAAGGAGCCTAGCATGGGGAGCTAGCGCATGTTGGTCAAATCCTTCAAAGGGGTCAAGAAAGAGCCCACGGGTTTGGAAGAACCTACACTTTGGAGAAAGGGGAACATAGAGAGAGTTAAAGAAAGCAAAATTATGATGCCCTACCCCTTAAAAAATCACTTAGGGGTTAGGTGTGTTACAAATTGGTATCAGATCATGAAAATAACACCTGGCCTGCTTGGGATCATGTATGAGTCGTATGAAAATAATTTTGGAGGAATTTAAGGGGTAACACCCTATCTTACCGCATTCCTAAGAGGTCTAGTCAAACCTCTACCAAAGAGAGGAATGAGGTCTTTCACTGTTGATAGATGTTTTGGAATTTTGCATGGTATGTTGCTAATGTTTCCAAATAAAGAAGCTGACTTCACTCTGCAATCGTATGTGTTGTTGTACAGAAGTAAGATTCGATTACCAAGGCTAGGATGAGCATGTTGAGAATATTACTGCCAAATGGAAATTTTCTGCATAAATTCCTTAAGTAGAAGGATGTAAATTAAAACACAGTTGGGATTTTATCCAATGAGATTGAATCATGCTAGTTTGTGGCAAAGGAAGCCTATCATTTCTTTGGGGAATGATAACCGATCCTACAGGAGTGGGATTATGTTGATGAGCACTAATAGAAAGACTTGGATGTGAATGTATGGAAAGGATCCATAGCAGTAATAATTACTGCTTTAATGAAGGGTTAAACCTTGTATATGTGTATAATCCCTCATGATCAGAGGAATCAGTCTGGTGACCATTCTCTGAAAGGGGAGAGCATGCACAACTCTCAGGTTTCGAAGGGAACTGAGAAACAAATTTTGTTTCTGGGTACATGAATTGCTGGGCATGGTTTTTCTAATTAAGATGATAAATAAAGTGTTAGAAATATAGAGTGATTGAGTGAGAAATCACAACATCCTCCCTTTCTTGGTGGATAGGAAACTAACCTGCTAGAATTCTCGCGGGAGGAGGAGAGTGGCCTCAGTCCCTGACTATTGCTGAACAAAAGGAATAATCCTAGGTGTAATGGTCAAGACTGATTTTGACCTAAATATACTTTGGATTTATGAACTAGGATACTTAGTAAGTAGTCCAAATAATATTATACTTTATTGTTAAAATTAAGGTAGAATGGTTGATTAAATGTTGATCCTGAATGTGGTAAAGGAAGTGTTGGGGCACTTCTAGAATCCCAATGGGTCAGACTGACATCCAGTGGTGGATGGTATCCATACATGTATAGTTGGACCTTAGTGAAGGGACTCTAGAAAATGATTTCCTTGATTGAGAGATTTGTTGATCAAGACCAGTTGGAAGCCAAATTGGCTGTCATGTTGCCTTGAGCAAGGTTTTAACTGCCCATATTGTATTTATAAGTTGGGTAATGTGGAAAGAGTGTTTTTCTTGCTAGTTGTTTAGCATAGAAAGGGAAACATAGTTATGACTATGTTTGTTAAACTTCCAAGTGGATATCTTGTGAATGACTGCAAGCTCTCAACTGAGAGGGAAGATCAGTGTTGAGTGTCCCTATGATACTTTTCATAAGGATGACAACAATATCCTTGGAGGAGGATCTGGAAGTCTGATATGTCCATGTGCATGTATGACATGGAAAAAGGTGCAAGCAATGAAATTTCATGATGAACGTTTGGACTGTGTGTGTTTATGCTTGAGTGCATGGATTTAATGCATTATGAATTTTCTTGATATGAAGCCTGATAGTAATACCAGTTAGGTGTGAATTATATTAAATGTGAAAGTGATGCACATGTATGATGTAAGAGTATAGGTACACTAAAGGCATGAGGTGACTACCTAAATGAGTGATATGTAAGGAAAAAATTTCACTTGCCAAGATTAAGTGAATACCATGGATGCATGGTTGACTCCATTTTGAAGAGTCATGAAAGTTCTGTTTTGAAGGATATATTAAGGGGAATGTGCTCCATTCCCTCAAGAAATACTAGTTTAAATAGAATAAAGAGTGGACGGGCAAGGATGCTCTGTTGTCATAATAAAAGGAAATTGATTCTTCCTTGAAGGTCACATGAGAATGATTGTGAACAATCATGAGTTGAATGATTTTAAAATAGAGATGTAGGTGGGATGTGAAATATAACTATGGAAGCTACACACATGCTTATGATTATGCATATGGTTAAGCACATCATGGATGTAACTTAAAAAAACTAGAATATGTGTGGATACATAATGTGGATGCATGACAATGATGCATGTTTATATTCCCTATGGAATATTTGGTAAACAGATAAAGATAACTCAAGGTTGAGGCCATCATAGATAGTGATGGACATGCAATAAATAAGTTGCATGTTGATGGAGTTCCCCGTGAGAGAACTGTGTGAAAACTCTGTTAGGAGGACATAATCACAACCTTAATAATTGCTGAGAACTAAGTAGTGAGCTACACGCTTATATATATATATATATATATAAGAATCCTGGATTACATTTTGAAAGCATCATGTAATGAATAGAAGACTAATGAATGAATAAATGAGTACGTTTGATTGAATAGGCTTGGTTAAAACCATGTTAAGGAAAGGCAGTTGTATGCCTCAAATACCCAAGTAGAGTATGCTCCAGGAAGGAAACCCTGATCGAATCAGGATACTCAAGAACCTGACAGAGGAGATGAATGCGAGCTGCTCATTGGAGGGAAGACTAACCGCAGTCGTCAAATCGACTTCACTATCCACTGGAGTTAACATATCAAACACGAGTCATTCGATTATATCGATGGTTGGGGTTTATTGCGGAGCGCGAAGGTGAAATTAATGGACATACTAGTTCACGACCCACAATCAATCAATGCCGTTGATCTTGTCGAGGTGGAGAATCAACGAACACGGTTAGACAGAGTCAAGCAAACATTTTCCATATTGGGCCCTGCAATCACTGTGAACCTTCATTCTGTGAACAAAGATCGATGGTTGGGAATCATTGCGGAGCGCGAAGGTGAAATTAACGGACGTTCTAGTTCATGACCTACAATCAACCAAAACCGTTGATCTCGTCGAGGCAGAGAATCAACGACCACGATTAAAATAGTTGGGAAAACACTTTTTAGATTATGGATATTGAACTCTCCGATAAAGAGCGATCATATTGGGATTCCCCAATCGTTGTGAACCACCAATCTGTGATCGATTGGTGGGTGAACTTGCAAGGAACCCACACGTTAATGTCGTGTAAAAAATGTACTGTTATTGGGTTTTGTGGTTGATTTTAGCACATCGAAGCTATGTATCAACCTAAATTCTCGATCAAACACTTTTTTTTTGGCATTATTATTATTAACTAGAAATTGTGTAGTTAAAATCGATCGAGGGCTAAGATCGATGGCCCATGATCATTGCGGAGATTGTATATGCACACAGGTTAACGTCGAGACCTGTACCCATAATTTAAATTCAATATAGTGTTTTTTTGAGTTTGGGATCCAATCGTAGAATGGATGACCGGTATTCATTGTGGATATCGGAAGGAGAATTAAACCATGAGTTAGTTGAGGTTCCGCAATCCCTTGCAACCGCTGGATCTGGGGGAAAATGAATCTAAATCGTCGATTTGCAGACTGTTCGAAAACACAGGTATTCTAGCAGAGCACGAACACCTTTAGTAACCACTCACATAACCATATAAAATATCAACACACTGATGTTTTGATGTGGTAAAACCCCTATGGGGAAGCATCCACATCCCCAACCAATGTGGCAACTTGGAGCAGTTTATTAATGCAAAAGAAAAAGATTACAAAGAGATTTTACAAGAGAGTTTCTCACACTCGATCATCGGAAAATGAACCTCTATGCTATTTAAATAGATATCATGGACAAATAGGTTGTTAAGCCATGAATAAATGGCTGTTAAGATTGAGGAGAGTATGAACCGTCAGATCACTCTATGTCGGGAACATATCGTGACTGTCATATTTCCTAACTACACATGTAAAACAATGCATACTAAAGAAACACACTTTTACCTAACGACAAATTAGACCAAGTAGATATTAACTAACTCCTAATTGTATAAATATCCTAACATCCCCCCTTAAGAACAACTTGGGATAGGATTGAAGGATTTACAATGGTGACACAATAGGAGGATGAAGGAGGAATTAAATACTATCCCCCCTTAATGACAACTTCCTGAACTCCTAACATAGATCGAAGTTTGGAAAACTTCTCTTCTGTAAGAGACTTTGTGAAAATGTCTGCAAATTGATCTTCTATAGGGGAAAAGAGCACTTCAATAACTTGATCATGAATGAGATTTCTGATGAAGTGCATGTGTAGCTCGAAGTGTTTGCTACATTGATGTTGAACTGGGTCTTTAGTGAGCTTGATGGTACTCTGATTGTCGCACCAAATGTTGGTCAGATGCTGCTGCTAGAATCCAAACTATGAAAGGATCTGTTGAAGCCACAAGGCTTCCTGACTTGAATTTACCACTGCTCGATACTCTGCTTCTGCTGAAGAAAGTGCAATAGCCTGTTGTTTCTTGCAGGCCCAAGTGTGATCCGGATTATTTTCGGCACGAAATGAGAGTGGAGATATAATAAAGAAATGCACAGAGATATCATGGATATCCAATAATATAACAGAAATGTATCAGAGATGCAACCATAAACACAGAGATACAGTAATACACAATTTCTATTAATGAAAGAAATGTACAGAGACTGTAAAAATATAGAGTGAAATACTCGCTAGAATGGTGGCATCTTATCTATGAGAAGAGATGTGATGGCTACTCGAATTCACAAGAAAATGATTAAAATGAGGATCTAAAGGCATTTTCACAATAAAAAGGAATGTCAAAACCCTAGACATCCAAAAACCTAACCCTAGGAGATGAAGCACCAAAATTCATGTGGGCCCCATTTGGGTAAGTTAGTACATCAACTTTTCGGAGTCGTAACTTTTGCATACGATTTCCATTTTAGGCACACGATAGCTCGTTGGAAAGGTATCATCAAGAATATTCATTTAGGGGGCTCAATCAGAGCCTTTTTCTATCATTTAGAACCTCGATCCAAAAAAACCTTCATTTAGTCCCTCAAAATGGCCCCAGAAGTTAAAAAATGCTAAAAATAGTAAATTACCAAAACTGCCAAAAAACTATTTAGAGCTAGTTGGAAAAGGTGGGTGGCCATCGATATTCACCTAGATCAATCCTCCCTCCTTAGGAAGCAATGGTATCCATTGCGTTGAGTGCACGGGGGAGAGGGGAAAGTGTTTGTTGAATTTGTGCCTTGATGAGTTGCTTGCCTCGTTGGAGAAGTTGTGTTGCTTAGCTTGTTGAAGGTTGTCATGAACATGTGGCTAGAAGGGTTGGACCCTTTTAAACTATTTGGATACATGAGATTCTTGTGTGCAGAAGGAATCTTTACACTTTGCTGCAATCTTGTTGACCTGCTTTTGTTGGATAGAAGGTGCTTGGGCCGAGGCTGTAGTGGTTGCAGTATCCTTATGTTCACCTTTTGAACAGATTGTGAAGAAGCTGAATTTTGTAGTATAAGATACTACCTTGCAACATTGTTTAGGTGGAACATTAGTCAAAACTACCTCTGGTATTTTGTAGAGATGACCCCCCAGAGAAACAATGACATTGCAGTGTCGAGACTCATAAACAACATGGAACTTGCACATATATGGCTAGCCCATGAGAACATCACAGACATACAGTGGGGAAACATCACATAATACCTCATCCTTGAAGGGATGGATGTCATATGACAATCGACATTGTTGGCTAACATAAAGATCTCATCCCTGGCGAAGCCACCCGATGTTGTATGGCTATGGGTGTGGTGTTGTCGACAATCCCAACTGTTTGACGGACTCTGCTGAGATGAGGTTCTTCTGGCTTCCACTATCAACAATAAAATGCAGCGGGGTCCCCTTCACCCACATTCGTGAATTAAAAAGGTACCCCCCCTCTTCAGGATATGTTGGTTCTTCTGGTTGAATTGCTACGTTCACAACAATAACAGTGGGGTCTGCGTCGATGATCTGTCTTTTACCAGTATTTTCATAATCAGATTCTGAATCAGGGTTTGTCTCCCTGTCTTTGATCTCAGCCACCAATGATTGTTTTGAGTGACATTCATCGGTGTTGTGCCAGGGGATTTTGTGGAAATCTCACCATTTTTCGGTGTCCTTCTTTGTCTTCCCATGAACCTTATTTTCTTGTGGCTTGGACTGGTTTTTGGGAGACTGTTTGTTAGGTCTGTCTTTTTCATACTTTGGTTATGGTGGATTTGCAGAACCAAACTCTCATTTTTTCTGGTGCTTAAATTTATGCTCGATTTTAACAACATATCGATAAACAACACTGAGTGATGAGATGTCCAAAAAATCCATTTCATGTTGGATGTATCTGTGTAGAGCCCCACGATATTTCAGAACCAAATTTCGTTTGGAGTCTTTGATACCCAACTTGGTGCACAAGGTATGGAAGGTATTGGTGAAATATGGAACTGCTTCACCCCTCTCTTGTCGTAGTGTGGTCCATCTCATGTACTGGTCCTCATAGTTTCCAACAAGGTAATAATGTTCCTTTACCGCATCCACAAAAAAATTCCAAGTGGGTTTGGCCCCATATATTTCAGAATCCTCCATGGAACTTTGCTCCCAGTAAGTTTCCCACCAATTTTTGACACGGGGGAGAGCTTTAAGGAGTGAAAAGGTGATATTTTCTCCGTCGTAAAAATTATGAACAGAGAAATAACCTTCTAACATATTTAACCATTTGTCTAGGGCATCCACATCTATCTGACCTTCAAATACGGGAATATCAAAATTAAACTGTACCTTGAAAGGAGAGGTGCTTCCAGAATGGTTTTTTGATGAAGATGCACCTGTTGCTATCGGTAGGTGTTGAAGGATGTGTGAAAAATTCTCCATCATTTCATCCCTCTGTCATGTGAGAGCTTGCTCAAGCAATAGATTGATAGAGTCGCATGCTCCACCGTTTTTATTTACTTCCACAATGGAGGGTTTATTGGGCGTGCGAGAGAGATTGTTAAGAACCTGAATAGATCTACCAATATAATAACCACAAATACTGAATACACAATAGATCCACAAAGCAAGATAGAAGAAACCACATTCTATTAGTATCAAAC
>ML794513.1:564292-575435 GCA_009831015.1 Picea engelmannii
GGTAATCAAGTGGTTTCTTCCATGTTCGACATCAAGACATCTATTCACATGGTTAGGATCGTACCATGTTGGGATTGGTGATAAGACCCTGGGTTGAGTAACCACTTTGATATATGCTTTTCCTAGGCTACGAAGGAGTTTCTATTGGACAAAGAACACATACACTGTCACATAGATCCACTTTGTGATGGTCATGGCTATGTCTTGTCATCTCGTAGATCCACTGTGTATTTTTCATGGCTACGATCAGTCCGAGTCATCAGAGTATAGATCCACATTGTATCTTTGGTGGCTATACCTTTTTTATCAATACAATTATGGATCCGTAGTGTATTTGATGGCGGCCATATCTTGCAAGTATTGATCACCCAGGCATAGGTATGCCTGCCTTGGGTTTTGAAATATGTCATGATATTTGTTGTATGTTCGTGTGCAGCTTCCGTCAGGTTCTCCGAGTCTATACCCTTGCTTGAACGTCTACAAAGAATTTTAGTTATCAGTTCGCATCTTCTAACTTCATACTTTGGGGGGCATTCTATTACACGTCAAAATTACTCAACTGGATAAGTGTCGCATGTTCCTCTCAATTGTCGTAAGTGTCGCATCTTCCTTACAAATTTCTCAAGTGTCGCAAGTTGTTCATAAGTGTCGCAAATGTTGTTCAAGCATACTTCCATGCCGACGACACTAAGGAGGCACTTAAAACACCTCATATACTTGATCTGGAGAAGAGGAATTGATTAACTGGAGTCAAAGAACTCTTGACACCTGAGAATATCTTTCAATCAAAGGTTCTGGGGGTGAGCGCTCCCCTATATCAGTCTAAGGAGCGCTGACGCTCCCCTATAAGGCTTCAGGGAGCGTTATAACGCTCCCCTGCCCCTTTCAAGGAGCGCTATCCACCTTTAGGGCGTTGGTGCTCCCCTCAAGCTTCTTAGGGAGCGCTACAACGCTCTGATGCCCCTTTTGAAGGAGCGCTGCCTACTCTGGGGCAATGGTTGGCCCGTTGAGGAGAATAAGAGGAGGATCTTTCAAGATTAGAAGGCAGTTTCATTCGAATTCTTGGTTCCATCAGAGAATCCCTGATCTAAGGAGGGAGTTCCCCAACTTGTTCTAAAGATAACTCAAGAGGTTAAGCTCCTCTTAACCTATATAAGCGAGCTCTATGATGGTGAAAAGGGGGAAGAACTGATAGCATGAAACCTATGATCTTATAGGAAACACACAGTCAGCCAAAGGAGAGTGGTCAGTGAAGATGCTATTATCCAGGTTGTGGATCTTTCGAGCAAGGGTTAGATGAAGGGGACTTGACGAAGCCGTCACATTCACATCTACGATTGTAAGTACTGCTGTCGTTATTCTCATTAATATGACACGCTTGGCCTGTTTCTTTCTAGTTTGTGTCTAATTTTACATGAACTTATCATTGATAGATAGATCTTTTTTCAAGCTAATATCAATAGAGTAGGAAGTGGTCGTATCTTGTTTGTCTACAGGACTCAGCGAGGAGCAAAGGATCGGAGCTCAACTCGGAGCGTGCAGGGACAAACGTCGATAAAGAGGTACTTCTGTTATCCTTCCTTCTCATGTGTTAGTTTGTATAGATTTGAAAGGAATTCAGTGCCCACGTTAAGCATTTTCTGTCTTAGAGTTGGGGTCAAGCTTTTTGAGGCAATCTACCTGTCCGCAGGGAGATTTTCGTACAACAGGGATTTCCATTGAAAGTAGTTGGTGATGGTAAGTAAGAGATTACTTGTAAAAGACATATTAAATATGTAGATAATATGGATTTAAAAACTGAAACTGATGATCTGAATGGAAATATCTTGAAAAATTATGCGGTTTAAAAAAAAACGACACTAAAAATGGACTTCATATGTGAGAATTATGCCCTTTTAAAAAAAGGCATAAACGGTAACCAAATGACCACGTGGTGGTGTAAGTTGCTTTATGAAGTGACCCACTTTTATAAAGAGAAGTGGGGATCACTTTTACAATGAAGTTACTTTATAAATAACTCTAAAATAAAATATTGAAGCTACTTATAGTGATTCACTTTTATACTTGAAGTGAAATACACTTTACAATTTTAGCATGGACTTTTAAAAAAAAAAGTAACAAAAGAGAGACTTGAACTCAAGACCTCTTACTTAATACGACAAATTTTAACCAAATGGGCTAGCAAAACATATTGTATTGTTTCACAAGATGATTGGGGGTGTTGTTGGTGTTGGTGTTGTTGTTGTTGAGGATGGCCTTGGAGAGCGTGCTAAAAAAAATCTCTTTTCACACAAGAAAAAAAAAATTGCTTCTCGATGACAACAAGGGTTAGATCTCGGTTAGCTTACCCTGAAGATGCACCTTTTCCTATCTGTTTCTAATTTGTTGAGATCACACAGGGCACGGGGAAAAGATAATACACAGATATAAAAGAGTAGCAACCTAGAAACAAATAATATAAAACCGAAATAAAACCAAAACAATACTTTGCAAAAATTTAAAAAATTCGTATTCAAGTTTTATACCTCTGGATTTGACTGTAATGGCCATATCTTGGACAAACGAAAACATTTTCGAGTGAAACGAAAAGTGTTCCAAAAGGAAACAAGTGCTTCAAATGAAATGGAACAGTCCTCTTGGCCCATAAATGTATGGAAATGACATAAAATGGATATGAGGAAACTCGGCTTCACGATCTCGATCTACAACAGGAGCGGGTCTTCAAACAGGCTTTGATACCATGTTCGACAACACAGGTATTCCAACAGAGGATGAACACCTTCAGTAACCACTCACATAACCAGATCAAATATCAACACACCGATGTTTTGACGTGGTAAAACCCCTACGAGGAAACATCCATGGCCCCAACCAATGCGACCACTTGGAGCAGTTTATTAATGCAAAAGAAAAAGATTACAGAGAGATTTTACAAGAGATTTTCTCACACTCGATCATCGACAAATGACCCTCCATTCTCTTTAAATAGATATCATGGAACAATAGGGTGTTAAGCCACAGATCAATGGACGTTAAGATCGAGGAGAGTATGAACCGTCAGATCACTCTATGTCAGAAACATATCGTGACCGTCAGATTTTCTAACTACAAATGCATACTAAAGAAACACACTAAGAAACACACTTTTACCTAATGACACATTAGACCAAGTATATATTAACTAACTCCTAAGTGTCTAAATATCCTAACACAAAGAAGGGGTTTAGCCAGGATCATAGATCCTGGACATGGGAGCGGAAAGGATAGCACCTGAAAAGAATAGAGATAAGGTCACAGCTCTCACTTGCATGGAGAAAAGAATGGAGTTCCTTTGGGCTAGTCAAGGAAGATAGAGTTTGACATTTTTCATTAGATTTTGGTCACAAGGACCGGTTCTATGGGAATGAATGTGCTCATAGTTATCACATTGCATGGAATTGCTTCGAGGAAATGCATGTTTTCATAAAGGATAGACAATGGATTTTCCATTGAGGAAGGAGGACCTTCCAATATTTCTATTTACATTGTATAGGTGTTAGAGAAAATCAAATTTGGGTGGCCATGAGTGTTGGAACTCTGGTCACTAATGAAGGAAGAAGGCTTGGGTGCATTCAAGAGAAACAATTAGTTTCATGTGCACTGATTTGGAATCTTGATTAGCCTATAGAAGGAAGCATATTCTTGTTGTAAGAGTGAATGAGGAGGAATAAACCATATGGTTCTTCTAACATAATAATTATGGACATATAATATGTATGATAATAATTTGGTTGAATTCCAACACAACTTGGCGAGATTTCCTAACCTGAAAAGTGATGATCTAAAATCAATACAAGGACACATTGTGTGTGAATGCGGCCATGGACATTGGCACATTGATTAAATTCAGTTAATGTTGAATTGCATATGGAAAGGTTGATGTATTGAACTGATGCGTGTGTAAGGAATGAAATTTCCTTTTTCTTTATATCCCCAAATAGACAAAAAAGTGATTTGATTGTTAGCATGCACAATTTAAGAATTGTTTGTGATGACGTTATAAAGGTGCAGTGAAAATATATGCGCATGGGAAAATAACAATTTGCTGGGTTGATTGAAGTTGAAAGTGCAGGAAGAAAAGAGTCTTGGATATGGAAAGTGTTATAAGTCCATAAGAAATACTAATTACCTGCTAAGACAAACCACAAGGAATGGTATTTTATTTGAAGTGAATGCATTTGATTGTTAGTGTGCACAGTCCTGAAATTGTTTGTGAACCACTGCAAGTGTGCAATGAACATATAATGTGCATGAGAGCTAACAACTTGTTTGGCTAAGGAATGTTGAAATTGGAGGAATCAAAAGGGTCTTGGATATGGCAGTGTTGTAAGTCCAGAAGGAAGACCAAAATTGATTGTTGAGCCAAACTCCTATGGGGAGGATAGACACATAATTGGTGGATCTGGTTCCATGCGGATCATATCTAAAAACAAAATGTGGAATTTGGAAATATGTGGGTGACAAATTTACAAGAAAAGTTATTAATTTAGAATTTATGATGATGTCTCATGAATTTATGTATACCTGTGATAGAGGTGAAACAAATGGATCTTTCCAGAAAGGACATATGAAGGTTGTCAATTGAAAAACATGAAAGAGGCCACTGTTGAGACATGAGAACCTCGTGGTAAGTCATGATCACTTGGAATATGTTGTGTTGAGGTAACACAAGTTGAAGGGACACCTCGACAGAGAAAGTATGAGGGATGTCTTGACTATAAGGCTTAATGAAGTCTCTAAAATTCTTCCTTTGCGAGAAAACCTTGGCAGGGAAAGATGGATCACCTGAGGAGCTGCATAGCAGAGAAGGGGATGCCTGAGCTTGGGCCTAGAGGGTGAGTGATCGCAAGGAAGAGGAGAATTTGATAGTTATTGTAAACTATTGATTGGGATCATGCACACAATGGGTATGTCAAGGAAAAATAGTGAGCTTGGATAACAGGACATCCATGTGGATACAAATCCACAAACTGCACAGATAAGTATTGTGCTTGACTATGAAATTTTCTTAGAAATTTTATGCAATAGTAAAAAAAAATCGCATGAGACTATGATTAATGTGCTTGTTGCCCAAGAATTATTGAAGGTAGGTGACAAAGATTAAGAGTCTGAAAAAGGACCTGACTGAGGAAGAAGGTCAAGATTTCTGAAGTGGCTGAATGAGAAAGGAATGATAGGTGTTTATTAGAAATAACACCGAGGATGATGTTCATTTTAAGGGGGAGGGAATTGTAACACCCCTGTTTCCCCCAACTTGTAATTAATCATTAATTAGGATTACCATGTTGTGGCATGGGAACAATATAAATGTATTATTGTTTAATTTCCAAATAACTGACTGTGGGGGTGAAGCCTTGAAAGTACTAGCCATGATATCTCTAGAGGAAAGAATGGGAAAACTATAGAGAGGGCTCATTATGAAAAATGACCCCAAATTTTCCCTTTTATGAGGATAATAAACCTCCTCTAGTTCCCAAGGAGAAATAAGTTAATGAATAAAGGACCGGTGGTTGAACCATCAACCACCACATGAATGGAAGCATGGTATAGCTAAAGAAGGTCAGCCCAAAGTACCACAGGGTCCTGCAGACCCAGACTGACCCGAGTTTCCTTCTGACAAAAGGAACAATATAGGTGGAGAACCTTCCTGAAGGGGGGGAGAAGCCATACAGAAGAAGACACACAGGAAGAGAAGAGCGGGGAACGCGCGAAGATTTCCAGCAGAGAACGAGTAGAAGGCCACAAATTTGATGTTGAGGGAGCATCTAACAAAACTCATTGAGGCCGTGACAAAGAATAAAATCTCTTAGGGTTTGCAGAGAACGAGACTTGAACAGAAGGTCACGAGCTTGATGACGAGGAAGGATCTGATAAACGTCGCAGAAGCTGTGAAAGAGAAAGGATCTGTGAGAATTGACATAAATTCCCTTGTGATATCATGACTTGGCATGGGGGTGGATAGAGAGCTAAGAATGAATGCCTCTGAGCCTATGGTTGGGTGGAAAGGTGAACACCCACAGTCAGTTAGTCAACTGCAATCTATAATAGATAAGTATTCTCATATCCCGTGTAATTGAACTGTAACTATAGATTAAAGTTGGAAATTCTACGAATATTTTAGGGATGTGCATGTTTGATTAATGGTTATACTATATCCCTTTAATTCTTCCCGATTGTGTATTTAAGAAAGTAAGGAATTATCTGGCTTGTACACATAAATGCTTGAGCCCTGTGGTGGATCAAGTTAAAATAAATGAACTGTGAGTTCATCGGCCTTGGGCATAGTTTCACGTGTGCATGTGGACACTTCCAGCCATTCTGAGTCTCATGGAGGAAGGATTCTGTTAATATCAGGAGAGGTAGTGCATGTATGCACAGGCTCTTTGTGAGGCGAGCATAGACCAACAACCTCTTAAGTTGTAGAGTTGATGAATAAGTGGAAGGGGTGCACAAAATAATTCCTCTAAGTGTTAAGATCAAGATAAATAACGCAAAGTGCCTAAGTAGTTTAGAGATGACGAAGATCAGGAAGGATAGCGAGATTCAAGTCTCTAAAGGGAAGATCCTTTCATTTGGAAGACGAAGGGATGAGATTAGTTCCGGAGGAGCCAAAGCTCTTCACAATCGTCAAATCTGGAGAAGGGACACAAGTGTTAATCCTTCAAGCCTTTCAGACTTCACGGTTCTGACGAATTGTGTATATTTTTCGTATAGGAGATGAATCCCCTGAAGTCTCGAAGTCAATCTGAACCATCCATCAACTAAGACACATGTTAGTATATCGTCAAATCCAGAGGAATTGAATCTTGGTGCTTCGAAAATCCCCGATGCTTGGAGTAACAAAGTAGGTCTCGACCATCCATCATAAAGGACGTGTGGTAGTATATCCTTTAGTCTAGAGACTGGACACTCTAGGAGGATATAGGCAGGAGCAGGTAAAATCATCGAAGTCCCGAAGTCCCGAAGTGATGAAATAGATCCTAGCCGTTGGTGCAGGAAGACAAGTGGCAGTAGATTGTTAACTCCGGAGAAGATCCACACCGGAGGAAATGAAGTGAGGTGCTTCAAAAATCGCCGAATCCAAAATTAGCGAAGAATATCTCAGTCATCTTTCAGTTGGAGACATGTGGCGGTCGATCCCGCATTCTAGAGGAGCGAGAGAAGAATGGTGGAAGGACTCCCAAAGTCGCACGGAGCTGGAGCAGATCTTAGCCATCTGTTGGTAAGGACAGGTGTCACCAAATCCCGCACTCCAGAGCAGTAGTACTCCAGAAGAGTTGAAGAGTGGAGGTGCAAGGAATCCTAAAGGCTGGAGTCCCGAATTCATCTCAGCTGTCCATGAAGGAGAACGCGTGGCAAAAGATCTACCACTTCAGAGAAGAATCACTCTGGAAGAAAATGGAGTTGGAGGAGAAAGAACTCCCGAAGGCTTGGAGTACGGAGTCCACCTGAGCCGTTGATCTAAGAGGATAGGTGTCAGAATATATGACACTCCAGAAGGATTTCACTTCGAAGGTTTGCGGTTGTGAGTACTTGGGAATACACTGAAGCACAAAGTCCCGGAGTAAATCAGAACTGTCGATGTTCTGTGGACGTGTTGCATAAGATTGCGCAGTCCAGAGACTTGGCACTACGGAATATTCGAGGGGAGGTGTTTTGGAACTCGTCGAAGTGCCTAATCCTGAATTTTTGGTGGGCCATTTATCTAGAAAAGGAGAAGGGATCGTCGATCCCTCTCTCGTCATTTCTGGATTTCGCTAGTTCAGAGTTCGGAAGAATTGGCGAGTGGTGAAGTGAAAATACTCGAAGCCTGAAGTTTTGAAGTGACCTATGAGTAGGCGTCTGGTCACATGCCAAGGTCATATGAAGGAAGGAGCCTAGCATGGGGAGCTAGCGTTTGTTTCTCAAATCCTTCAAAGGGGCCAAGAAAGAGCCCGCGGGTTTGGAATAACCTGCACTTTGGAGAAAGAGGAACATAGAGAGAGTTAAGGAAAGATAAATTATGATGCCCCACCATTTAAAATAGCACTTAGGGGTCGGGTGTGTTACAATCCCCAAACAAAGGGGGCTTGCAACCCCACCCCACGCCCCGACACAATGTACAACACATGTACCTAATCATGCAAATAATATAACACATACCCATCATGTGTTTCAATATAATTGTATGAATGAACCTAAGCATCCAATGGCATATGTCCATGCCAATAAAAATATTCTCTATGATTAAAGAGAGCCCGAAGGGATACACAATGAGCTGGAAGATACAAACATCGCCCTATAGTAAAGTCAGTAACTTCTTTTTATTGGATAGAAAGTTCGACGAACGAAGAAAGAAGGCACACACAAAAGCATTTAGTCATGCAAAAGAAGATAGATGCACAAAACCAGGAAGAACAATAGTCAGGAATGTAAAGGAAACATGCAGCTGCAAATATAGGAAAAACACACCTGAACATTGAGTTGTAATCATGAGTTGTCATAGGGTTTTCGGATAAGAGAATAGGGTTTTGAGCCATAAAATCTATGTATAAATATGTAATGGGTTGGGAAGAATGGGGTTCATGAAGAGAGTGAGAGAATAGATTGAGAATGAGAAAGAGTTTATGTCTGAAGGTTTAGTTATAGTTTTGCATATTATCTGAAATGATCTTTTAAAGACTATGGTTAAGTTTTAAAGAATGAGTTCATTAACCAATTAGGAATTGATGAAAGAAGAAGAAATTAATGATATATTATAACATCCATAATAAGAAATATAGATCATAATGTAAGCACAAATATCAGAAAACCATAACAAAAAAGTTGTTAATGGAGTTCAAAAAGATTCCCTACGTCTTCGTGCCTTTTCCTCAGTGGGTGAGGATTTCTTATTTATCTTCAATGCTTCAAAAGTACATTAGAAAAGTGTAAAATTGATTAAAAACTGGTCTTTTTGAGTTCTTCTTGACCTCAAGAATCCAACACAGTTGACGGCATTGAAAACGATTGATCGTAGCTCCTGGAATTGGCCTGCAAAGTTCCCCTCCTCAATGGCTTCCTTGCATAAAAATGGCTTTGGATTTCAAATTCCTCAACATTTATCCTATTCTAAACCTCCTTAATGCTGCCAGGAACCCCTAGTTTATATATATTTGAAGTGGGCATCAACCTCCCAACTTCCTCCGAATATCTGGCCTCAAATTGTGCTCTAGATCTCCCAATATTGGGCAAACTCCATTAAAAACAGGCTTAAAATAAAAAAAAATCCAAAAAATTTAGAAAAAACCCACATAGGCAAAAATTTGGGCGTGCAACCCCCTTTCTCCGGGCCCTTGGTCACATGCGCTCTACCATGTGGCTAAGGGCTGGGTTGATGCACGATCGCTCCTTTGATTATTGGTCTTGGTCATGTGGCTATGGCCCATGTGGCCATGACCCTACTGTCCATGGGCTCCACATATGGTTAGCCCCGGATTCGTAGCCCCTAGTCAGTCGGGGCTGGCCCCCGCCAACTGAGGCTCAACCCAAACCTCTGCCACCTATCAAATTAAAATCAAATTCAACTGTGTTTTATAACAATTCACACAATAGACCGGTCGGTCCATGCCCTTTCACGAAGTCGTTGGTGCCTACAGAGGTCAAGGGTTTGAATCTCCCGGAAGCCATAACAAATTTGTAAACTAGCCGACATTGGCTAAATCCGGGGTGCCATGTGGAAGCCTCTTATTGGGCCACGTGTCACCCTATGATTGGACCATACCACATAGTCACCAACACAGTCAACATGCCACATCATCTTCATACATCTTAGTTATCTACCACGTCAACTTCCGTACAACCCAGTCACCTTCCACGTCACTTGTCGTACAACCAAGCGTCATGCCACATCATCATCCATATTGCACAATCACCCTACCACATCAGAATCCTTACATCCCAGTTGCCATATGTACTGCCATGTATCAACCTACTATTGGGACACATCATGTACGGATTTCCATATGTCATTTGTACAGTGCCACGTGTCAAATCCATACAGGTGCCAACTCAGCCCAAAAATGCCAAATTTGAGTGACACATGTCACCTCTTGGTGATTCCATGTCATCATGATGATATCATCATGAATTCATGCTAATGTCACATGTTGTATTGCTCATGTCAGCAGTACATCCTGTTGACTTTGACCAGTTGAATTTTTTGCCTGTTTGGAAAATCAGTCAGAAGATGATGACTTTCACATACAACGTCCATTTGCAAAAATAATTATGTGGTCGAAAACAACACAATGAGACAAGAAAAATGGCACTGGTTTCGTCTGATTCGAGAACTTTTATTTTTAGGCCTTCTTGGATCCATTTTGGATCACGCCTCCCCACTAAGACCTTTTGGTCCTCCAAAAGGGTATTAACTAGTCATCAAGTTCGGGATAGGCCACCGCACTTGTTCTTTGTCTTTAAACTCTTTCCTGTGCACCTGTCTCATAACAATCAATTGTAAAAAAACCATGACATCTGACATCATATTGTTAGCCACTTTTACTCTTCCACATCTTACTGAAGCCACTACCATCCATGTTGAAAACTTTAGCAACGAAAACATCATAAATATGACTGCAAATGAGCTAATATGTTTGAAGTACTTGCACGACATTAGCTTATATTGAAGAAACGTATGATTGAAATTCCATTCTACAACCATCTGATGTTCATGCTTAAGATCAATTTCTTTACTTGGCACAATTATAGGTGTGTCGCTTGCATAAGCTGCCTTCCTTAATTGTTCCATTGTTTGTAGAGATTGATTTGCCTTTAAGTGATGAACATGTACACCATATTCATTACCTTCTTTGGTTAAGTGATATTGATTATGTTCCATGTAGAAGATTGCTTTATGATCATACAAATAAGGACTACCTAAGACCATTCCACATTCATTGAGTGGCACCACATCACAGGTTACCTCATCCAAAAACTTTGACGAAATTGCAAACTTTAAAGTGCATTGCTTTGTTATGTGCAATTTATGATTGTTGCTTATCCATTTGAGTGAGTAAGGTTTATGATGCATCTTAGTGTTTAATCCCAATTGTTTAACCACTTCCTCTGAAATCAAGTTAGATTG
>ML794513.1:583261-615585 GCA_009831015.1 Picea engelmannii
GGAGGCAAGTATTTGAGCCAAGATGGAATTTCCTCGCTGGGAAGAAGTTTTCAAGAAAATAAAGAAGAACCACTCGAATATACCCCGCATAGCGATCCAAAAATGGGGAAGCTCGATCACGAGGTCCTCCCCAACATTCGCAGGGATTATCTGCACATGGTGGCAATATGCTCTCTGGTATTTCCTTGCATTGAGCTCCTGAAGTGGATCATTGACCACACTGACGCCCAAAAATGTTTGATTAATGATGATAACAGTGAGTGTGTCAGAGTCTTCATGCCATCAGAGGTTCAGAGTTACTATAAGCTCAAAGATTATGAGCTAAAGCTGAGCACTGATTTCGTCTTAAGTTTATATGCATCACATGATACCAGCAAACATGTCGTCTTGGTGGAGAGAAGATAAAAAATTCACGAACCAGACTGTTGGTTGGTACCCAACGACCAATCTCAAGGAACCATACATATATCTCATGGCTTTACTCTGGAGGTTACATGGGGAAAAAGACTGTTCCCGATTTTCAGAGGCTTGGATGCCTCTGGCGTTTACAATCGTCATTCAGGTACAGACTTCAATTAGGGTGCCATCATCTCCAAAAGTTGAGCACCTGCATAAGACAGGCTCAGGAGCTGAAGGAGGGAGATACCCTCGCCTTCTACATGGCCTCATATCTACTGGATGTCATCTATGCCAGGAACGCTTTTTCTGGGATAAACATGAATTGACACCCTTCGGAGATGGATTTCCACATATACTTCATCATCCTATGGGAAAAAAGGTACAAAAAATCCTTATATATGCTGTTATTTGTGATCAATTTACTGCATGCATTTACTTCTTGCTCTTCAGGAGAGAATGCCCTAGATTTTTAGATGAAGCAAAGAAGGTTATAGCCAAAATTGACCATTGGTATTTGGAAGAATGAGAAACCTACATCAGGGTTTTCGGCACCACAGGGGCACTCCACTTATTACCCATTTATGTTCCCGACCGGCTAGTGTTAGAGGAAATTTCCTATCAAACCATCCTGCAAGGATACAATGCAACTTTAGTAAAATACAAGAAGTGGTCTTTCATACTATATGGGTTTCATATTGGATTCTTCATGGTCAAAGATACCGCGCATGATAAGCAAATTAGGCTAGGTCAATTGGAATTTCGGTTCCAAACTGGTCGATTTCGCAAACATGATCCCAAGGGATTGGTTCTACAACACGCATCAGAGGTATCATCCTGTTGGCGCTATTCCCATGACCAGTTTGAAGATGAATTTTTTATCGAGAACGCTCAAGACTGGAATGTGTTGGCTTCCTGAAAAGATGATCCTCAGGGAACCAGGTATAGGGCTATGAGCTATGAATAACATGCAACGTTTCTAGAGCAGACAGTTCAAGAAATTAGCTGACACCTGGAAGGACTAGTTGCATATCAATTGGATGAAGGAATAAGTGATCCCGAAGAAGACACTGAAGCTACAGGAACTCATCAGGAATCCCTGGTAGAAATCAGGGATCACTCGGAAGATCAAGCTGCACAAGAAAGGGTTATGTTGTTACTTCAGCAAACCGAGCTGCTAATGAAACGAATGCAGGATGACCCATATATTTTCATAGGACCTGCAGTTTCCACTGTTGTTCAAAGTGTCGTCACGGAGTCGAACGATCCTAGGTCCACAGTTCTCGACAATGCCCATGGGTTAGGCAACCCTGAACCCACAACATCGTTGATCGATCCTTCGAAAGAAGGGACAACTCAACCAGAGACAGGCCGGGTCTCGATAGAGACAAAAGTTCCCAATCCCTTGAGCACTCTTATACATATTTACAATGATGACGAGAGTCCATACCCTGCTCACAGCACCCCGGTACGAGTCTAAGAGGAAAAGGGTCCCGAGAAAACTGCCTCCCCTGAGCCCAAGGTCCAAGACAAGCAGGCCTTACAAAAAGAAATAGGGTCCGAAGGTGGCCTTGACACAAGGGAGTCCGACAAACAGGAAGAAAAAGTGAGACCAAGTGATGAAACTCCATAAAAGGAAAGCGGTCATTGTAAGGAGGACAAGCAAGTAAGCGATAAGTCTGTACCCGATGCCTCCATTATGCCCAATATTCAAATCCCCGACGAATGACAAATAGAGGCCGGATCTACAAAATAGAGTGAATAAATTTGAGAGCCCACTCCTAAGTAAATATACACCACGGTTAGCCTTAGAAACAACCTCACATGGGGATATCAACATATACCAGAACCGGTAGACGAAGTAGCAGACATTTATGTGATATGCTACGATCAAAAGAGGAAGGCCATCATTCAAAGGACCATGAAAAGGTGAAGGATCACTTTGGATCAATCCATCGTGGTTACCACAGAAGAGAACTCAATCAACACTATAGACATTCGCATGTCCAAAATGATCTGCGTAGGAAAATCCCTCTTGGATGCCGCTCAGGATAGAGCCAGGAGAGATGAAAAGGAACTAGCCGACACCTAGGAAGAGCTCGAACACCTACGCCATCTTTTCAAATACTATAAAGGAGATACATAGACCACTGTGTATCTAAAGGATGAGTTCAATGGAGTTTATAACGAGTTCAAGAAGGAAAGGCACCTGTTAACTGAGAACATAGTTGAGTTCCAGGAGGATACTCTCATGGCACTCATGACATGCAAAGAAATTGAGAGATGGAGCGAAAAGGCACAATAAGCGGTAGAGAGACTCGAATACATTGAGGTAGTTCAACAGGGTTGAGAAAAGGAAAATCATGGCATTCGTCTAGTTGGAAAAAGTAGTCTTGATCCCATGAAGAAATCTGTCGAATAATGGGAAAAGATGACCCGGGGCCCACACCGAGAAATCCAAGAACAATGGGCCAAGTGCCAGAAACACTGGGATAAAATTAATAAAGTAATGAAAGATGTCGGTATCCCCGAATTTGGCACCCCTAGTCAATTCACTAACCTGATAAATGTGCTCAAGACACACTCCATGAAAGACTCGTTTTGGGCCAAAGAGTGTGCAAAAGTCACCGATGCAATGCCAGGGCAAGTGAAACAACTCGTGGGACACCCGATCAGAGCTTGAGCCATGATGCAACAACTGAACTATAGTTTGGTAAAATATAAGGCGCATGTAGTAGACATCAAAGGAGTATATGTTGCCCCTATGGAACAACACAGGTTCCCATGGGCTCAAACCTGTGAAGATTTGTTTATCATATGGTTTCAATACGAAAGAAGTCACCCTTTTGAAGAGACATCTCAGGTGGACTGTTAAAGAAACTGTTGAATGACCATGCCACATGGAAATTTTTGTTTGTCTTGAACCATGTTTAGCCATTAATTACAGTTAAACTTTATATTATAAATAGAGACATTGACCAATGAAAAAGGGTCAATGGTTGTTGTAAGAACTCTTCCTTTTAGGTTGTTGATAATTATTTTGAGACTGTTGTGAATTGAGAAGTTCTTCTGGACCAAAGACAAGCTATTTTCATTAGATGTATGTGATTGGAGTTGGAAAAGAATCACTTCCTTTCCTATTCCATGAATGATGCAGTAAATGAGTAAGAGTAATCAATTCTTTTGTCAAGTTATTTGGTGCAATGTATTGTTGTTCTTTGCTTTAATGACGAAGATACATCGTTGTGTTGTTATGTGATGAATGTTATGGTAGATGAATTATTGTTCTTACCATGATCTTGATTACGTATGTGTTTTCTTCTGTTAATTAGTTTTCTCAGATAGTAGTTGGATGCTCATTTGGTTAATGTATTAGTACTAGGCCCTGTGGCATAGAATCACTGTCTGCATGTTTGAGAAGCAGGTTATTCCAAGATCGACCTCTTCCCACCAGTTAAAAATTTTGTCCTGTTATTTGTCAATTTGGTTTATACTGGCTTGCATCTCTCATACCATCCCCACCCAAGAGAAATACAGAAAAAGAATTGTCCTAACTAAAGGAAGAGCCTTCACCAGAAAACACAAAACCCATCGATAGTATGGCCAAATCGCAATATCTGGAGGACCATTCCACTCCAAACACTGCAGAGTCTAATTGGGCCTCGGCGGCAGGTTTGGTTCCTATTGTTGAGTCAGGGGATTTAGGTCCCATCAACAGAATTGGTGCTAGAAGGAGGGCCTGAGAATGAATGGATGAATATATAAGTTATATAACATTTCAAACAACCTACAAATTCGTAACGACCAACATGCATGGCTAGTCATCCGATAGACAGCCCACGTTTATTGAGTACTCCTGAAGCAGATAACTCACCCCATTCCGAGGAAGGACCTCTTCACCCTAAAATACCTTACGCCCTCCCTCACGAGGAAGTGAATCAATTCAGGAGAATTACCAGAGCCTACGCCCGACAAATCGGTGCATTTCCCTTCACCCCCATCCTCTCTTGAAGAAAACAACAAAGTAGACTAGTAGTCATCACTCCCTGACGAAGTTTTTATACACTCCGTCGAATACTTAATAGATTTTGCAATTACCAAAATCCAAGAACCTCTTGATCTAATACCCGAGACGCCAACCGACGACATCTCTGAACATAATGACTTTTCGGAAGAAGAAGAGTTTGACTCCAACTCCGAATATATGGAAGGGAACAAAGGTCATGGGGAGGAAAGATAAGTTCCACTTCAAGACAACCAACCTTGGTTGGCCGGAGACACTGTGGCCGTCCCAGGACGAGTACATAATCTTCCCTGGCATCCAGAAAAGATGCTCCGTAAGTATGATCCTGAAACTTCAGGTTTGCCCGAAGATCACATCAAGAAATTCATACTTGCGATCAGACTTATGAACATTCAACATGAGGATGTAGTATGCGTAATTTTTCCCTACATGTTTGAAAATTCGGCTTCCAAATGGTATTTTAATTTTCCAGTAGGATCCATAACCAACTGGACTAAATTACAAAAGGATTTTCTAGACAAATTTGTGGAAGAAAATATTGCAGGAACCCTGATGGCTGATCCATTCACAACCACCATGATCTAAAAAGAGAGGGTCAAAGATTTCAATCAAATATTCATGACCATCCTAAACAAATTTCAGCCCATGGTGAAACCAACTCAAGGGTTGCAAATCGAGGTTTATGCCAACACGCTCCCATCTTCTATTTCCATGTTCGTTAAAAGATCCACCAAGAAAACCCTTGCGGAGAATTATGAAGAGGCCAAGACGATAGAATTCCAGACGAAAGGATGTAAAGAAGGCCAGGCTCCTCTAGTGAGAAAAGAAATCCATCCCCCTCTTAGAAGAGGACTCCTTTTGACTAGACTGCTAGGGAAACCAAATGAACAAACTCCCGACAAGGGTAATGGAGATATAGAATACCTGCAACGCATGGTCAAGAAACTATCAAATGAGATTATAGATATGAAAATAAGTGCAGGGGAGGGAAACCCATGCCAAAATCCCTTAATCCTTTCTTTAAAAGAAACCAACCTTTCAAGGCAATTGAACCTCCCCCAACCAACTCAAAAATTGACCTATGGAATGTTGCTTCTGATTATTTATGTACTTACCACCAAGAGAAACACTCGGAAAGATAATTCCCTCAATGGGTCCATGCCATGAATTTAATGGCCAATCAATTTCTGGGTGAAGTCTCTGTGATTGAACAATCAAGCAGTTCGGCCATGAATAGTGCCGATAAGGAAGAAGATGACCCACCATGAGACACAACCATGATGATATGGGATCCCGACATGATCGTGTCTTCGGATGATCTGTTTGAGTCTCGAGAACAACCCACATAATTATCAACAGTACAGACACGTAGTAAGGGCCAACCTGGCTTGAAAGATGTCGACACCACCTGGGCCTGGAAAAGTAAGTTAATTCATGACCGCCCAAAAATGCCTTTCGCCCCCGATAAAAGGACTATAAGCATCCACACCTAGGAATCTCCTAAACTAGAGTATAATGTAGTCGAATATTTGAAGAAGCTTAAAGCTAATATATCAGTTATGGACATATGGAGGATTCCTTAGAAGAAAGGCTTCCTATTGCAATCTCTGAATTCGGTAGGAAACCTGACCAATGACGATAGTCATAACAAGAATCTCCCCCCAACAGATTTGGCGAGCAAGCCATCTGTAAACACCTACTCAAAAGGTAGGAAATAAAGGCCTTTTGTACCACCCTTCCTTTTGACGTTTGAAGTCTTCAACATGAATCTTCACAATTGTCTGGTCGATTCGGGGGCATCCTCTAATGTCATGCCCTTGGCTGTGTGTAATAAATTAGGTGTTTTCCCTCTCAAAAGTGATAAACATGTCATACAACTAGAGATAACCTAGGTCAAGGTCATGGGAGAACTCAAAGATGTGATGATCAGGATAGTAACACATCCTAATTTCGTGCAGGTGGTTGACATCATTGTGGTGGATATCCCTGAGATATATGGGCTATTGTTGAGCCAAGATTGGTCTGAAAAGATGAACGGATATTTCAGTACCGACTGGACACACCTCTGGCTACCACTTAAGGGATACAAGAACATGATCAGAATAGATAGGGAAATATATATGAAACATACAGTCACTGATCTGGAAACCCCAAACGAACCAATCTCTACCAACTTCCCCATATTGGGAAACTATTCTTGTGATTCTCACTTCGACAACTTTTCCCCTCTCCTATCCAATGTTCCGCTTACTCAAAACTCCGAAATGATATTTCAAGAAGAATCCCTGATTCTGATAGAATATTCTCTCTTTTTTCAAAACCCCGCGCTAGGACTTCTAGAAGAAAAGGTCGAAGAACAGAACACAGAGGATGAAAGAGAAAGGAGAAATTATCGTTCAAAAATTTGGACCCTCTATTTTGATGGAACTAAATCGCAATAAGGGTCAGGAGTCGGGTGCATACTCATCGATCAGAAGGGAAAATGTCATTTCTTGTCCTATAGACTAGAATACGAGTGTACCGACAATACCGTCGAGTATGAAGCTCTAGTACAAGGAATTAAAAGTCTTCGGAGATTCTGAAGTTTTTGTTAGATAAGTAAGAAATACTATACATTGAAATTCGCCTCATCTTAAGAACTACCGACAGGAGATGCATAGGCTAATAGAAATTTTTTAGGCTTTCAATATCACCGCAATCCCCATATCAAAGAATATCCTTGTCGAATCCCTAGCCACAACTGCTTCTAGACTCTCCCCTTTAGAAAATTATGAAGCCTCCCGATTCATTGTAGAACTTCTCTACAAGTCGTCGGTACTTAATAACATTTCTAATTGGAAAGTATTTGAGGGGGATGAATAGATCATAAGATTCTTAACCAATCAAGAAAATTTAAAATATCTCGCCATTGACGATGAAGAGTTCCAAGAGAAACCAATGGAAACCGATCCTCGGGTAGGTCAACATATGAATAAATCAAAGGCCCACACAATTCTGAAAGGGATAGCTAATATAGAAAATCTGTTTGATCTAAAGGAACGATTCAAAGGACCCAAAAACACAAAGACTGGTAGCTCTTGTCCCCTCCATGAAACTATGAATCTTGGGACCCAAGAAAACCCAAAGCATGTAAATCTCAGCAAAACTATATCTAAGGAAGAGAGGAAAGAATACCTCATATTATTCAGACAATACTAGGATGTTTTTAGATGGTCCTATAAGGATTTAAAAATGTATGACACCCACATTATTCAACACACTATCTCGTTGAAACCTGAAATGAATCCTTTCCAACAGAAGCTCTGAAATTATCATCCATCACTGGAACCTCTCATGTATCAAGAGTTAAGGAAGATTTTAGATGCGAAGATAATTTTCCAAGTTAGGCATTCTGCCTGGGTAGAAAATCTTTTTCCGGTGAGGAAAAAGTCAGGATAAATCTGATTATGCGTAGATTTTCGAAACCTCAACAGAGCTTCAGAAAAGGACAATTATCTTGTCCCACCGATGGAAAAACTCCTACAGACCGTGTCAGGCTCGGAGATTTTCTCCCTGCTACACGATTTCTTAGGATACAACCAAGTGTTGGTCTCAGAGGAAGACCGATTAAAAACTACCTTCTGAACCAAATGGGGAAAATTCACTTATAAGCACATGCCTTTCGGCTTAATTAACGCAGGAGTAACCTTTCAAAGGTCCATGGGCGTGGCTTTCCGGGGAGTTATCAATAAGTGTGTGGTAGAATATTTAGATGACGTAACAGTGTATTCGAAGAATAGAAAATAACACATCCAACACTTAACTCAGATTTTCAAGAGATGCAGGAAATACGGTATATCGTTGAACGCTAAGAAAAATATCTTCGGTGTCGAGGAAGGTAAGTTGTTAGGTCATATTATATCTCAAGAGGGGATTCACATAGACCCCGAAAGGATTAAGGACATAGCTCAACTCTCGCTACCCCATAACAAGAATGCCATGTAGTCGTTTTTCGGGAAAATCAATTTCGTGAGGAAGTTCACTCTCGACTTCGCCGAAATCATCAAACCCTTGCAAAAGATGATTCGCAAGGATTCTGAATTTAAGTGGGATGATGAATGAAAAGACGCTTCCAACAATATCAAATCTGCCATTTCCCAAGCCCCAGTGTTGCAAAGTCCCGATTTCAATAGGGACTTTAACCTGTACACTTTCGTCTCCTACCAATCACTCACCACGGTCTTGACCTAGAAGGATGATGACAACAACCAAGCCCCAATGTCATTTATGAGTACTAATCTTATAGGAGATGATCTCAATTATCCAGCCATAGACAAGCAGGCCTAAGCGGTCTATAAGGTAGTAAAGCATTTCAGGTCTTACATTCTCAAGAATCACACTAAGGTGATTGTAACACACCTTGCAGTCCGATCCTTGTTTACCCAAGAAGAAATGGGAGAAAGAAGAAAGAAATGGATGGAAGTACTCCAAGAATTCGATCAAGATATAAAACCCGCTAAGTTAGTAAAAGGACAAGGTTTGTGCAAGATCATAGCCGAAGCTCAAGATCAAGTAAATGAAGATCCCAGGTGGGAAAATGAAATAACACTATGGTGTGGTGAAGTAGCATATATTTCCCCAGGACGAGATTCCTGGTACAAGGATTTGGATTATATTCTACACCACGAGACCTGTCCCGAAAGCCTCAACCCCAGAGAGAGAAGAGCCCTTCAATTAAAATCTGCACAATATCACCTTATAAATTCGGTACTCTTCCGGATCAACTATGATGGGGTCTTGTTGAGATGTCTCGAATGTGAAGACGTCGATAAAGTGTTAAAGGAAATCCATGATGGCCCCGCCAGAGGACATTTTGCAGGGAACATCACCGCTCATAAAATTCTGAGAGCCAGCTATTATTGGCCCACTTTGTTCAAAGATGCATATACTTACTCTAGGAATTGTAAGACTTGTCAAATAATTGTTGGCAAGGAGAAAAGAGAAACAATCCCACTTCATCCTGTGACTATCTCTAGACCTTTTGAGAAGTGGGGGTTGGATATCATAGGAGAAATTATGCCTAGCTCTTCCAAACTTCACAAGTACATTCTTACTGCCACTGACTATTTCACAAAATGGGCAGAGGCCATTCCTCTGACTCACATAAATGAGAAAATAGTAATCCAATTTATAGAACAACAACTGATCACAAGGTTTGGTGTCCCCTCTATTCTAGTATTTGATAATGCAACTGACTTCTCTTCTACCCTATTGACAGAGTTTTCTCTAGACAAAGGAATCATAATCAAGTACTCTACAAATTATTACCCTCGGGGAAACAGTGTGGGAGAATCAACCAATAAGAACCTGGTAAAGATACTAAAGAAGACGGTTACATACAACCAAAAAAATTGGCATAATCAACTTCATAATGCCCTATGGACTGAGAGGGTCACGCCCAAAGAAGCCATAGGAAATTCACCATACTTTCTGGTCTACGGACATGAAGCCATCCTCCCAAATAGGATTTATCTGCCATCTCTCCAATTGGCCCAAGATTCTAATGAGGAACACTCGTCGGCCATGTAATAGAGGATCGACACTCTGCTCATGCTGGAAGAAGAGAGAAAAAAGGATAAGTCAAAATTCTTGGCTCATCAAGAGATAGTTAAAATATGGTTCGATAAGCATAAAACTAAGGAAAAGAACTTTGAAGTAGGATATTTAGTCCTGAAGTGGGATAGGGAAAATGAACCCAAAGGGAAACATTCCAATTTTTAGAGCCCATGGCTTGGGCCTTTCCAGGTGGTTGAGAAGATTGGGGTAGGTACTTATCGATTGCAAAATCTGAGGGGGGAACCTGATGCCCTCCCAGTGAACGGTCAAGCCCTAAAAAAATACTTCCAATAATAAAATAAAATAAAAAAATAATAATAATAAAAAATAAAAAAAGAGGAAAATAATAACTTCGTTTATTATGAATAAAAGAAGTATCGGAGATATTTGTTCTGAGGTTCGGTAACACCTCAAGGGAAACGAAAGAGGAACAAAGATTTTGCGTCTGCCTAGTAAATCACCATTTGTTGAGTACTCAACACACCCTAAAAGTTCTATGACCATTTCCTTTTGGGTACCACCATATATTTTACTTTTGACTCTTTTCTCCTTGGCATGAAACTGATCCTTCGCTTATCTTATATGTTTCACGTTTTAATTGATTAAAAGTTCACTTGAATATACAACGAAGAATCATCTTAACTCTAAAATACTTAACAACTACTCAAGGAATCGGCGACCCAGAATTTTCCCGACTCACAAGAGAAATTCGGCATCGATGAAAGATGATGGTGGAAAAAATCGTTTGGGGAGACAAAGTCGTTGAGTGCCAACCCTCACCGGCATCAGCTGATGAAATGATTCTTTTCTATGAATAAACCTCAGGAAGGATTTTTCTGAAGACTGATTCGTTCGGCTTCGACAGAAATATGTAATAGAACGACATGCCACATGAAAGGAAGAGTAAACATGCCAACTACCGACGCCCAAAATGTTTTCAATGCCAAAAGCTCATGAAGATGAAGGCTCGTCGAGAAGTTGTGTGCCTGAACTTTCCCACGATCTCCAACCCTATATCATCGACATCAGAAGTTTCATCAAGAGCCTATCAGTGTAAGTACACACTCTGATAATAGTTGATCCCCAATCCATTCACCGAGTAACGTGACATGACGAGACGTGTTAACCCCGGAGTGTGTTAGGTATGTTGCATTTATTATTCTTAGTTAATTCATGGATCGCGCATTAGTTACTGACTCGTGCATGAATCAAAAGGAATCATTAAACTCACCGATACAATGCATCTCCATCCATGCCTTCGCTGTCAACCAGTTAGGATTTATTCGCAGAAATCCGATAGTGGTTTATTTTGAATTTGCATTCATTACTCATATTAACTAACTGATATCACTGATAGTATCTTCCAATTATATTCCTTTCGAGTCATTGTGTATGATCCCATTCTGTTCAGCAAGAAGTTCAGAACAGACAGGAGAGCGAAGCTAACAGTCCGCAGGAAGCGTCCAAAGTCCAGTTAGTATTCAAACCGTTATCTTAGCCACCATTACAGGAACAATTCCTTCGAAGAAGCTGCCCACCAGGAAATTATCGAGAGCCCCTAAGATGCAAGAATCAGAAGTAGGAGAAGGCTCCTCCCCATCAGTTGCAAGACAATTAGAATTCATTCCCAAGCCAGTATCCGTCATTAAGAGAATCACCAAGGAGTCCTTTGTCCAACCCCCATCTTTTGGAGACACAGAGGCAAGCATTAGAGCCAAGATGGAATTTCCTCGTTGGGAAGAAGTTTTCAAGAAAATCAAGAAAGAAGAACCCCTCGAATATACCCCGCATAGCGATCCCGAAACGAGGAAGCTCGACGACAAGGTCCTCCCCAACATTCGCAGGGCTTATCTACACATGGTGGCAAGCCGATCTCCAATATTTCCTTGCATTGAGCTCCTGAAGTGGATCATTGACCACACTGATGCCCAAATTTTTTTGATTAATGATGATAACGGTGAGTGTGTTAGAGTCTTTCTTCCATCAGAGGTTTAGAGTTACTATAATCTCAAAGATTCCGAGCTAAATCCGAGCACTGATTATGTCTTAAGTTTCTATGCATCACACGATATCAGCAAAATCATGTCTTCTTGGTGGAGAGAAGACAAAAAATTCACGAACTAGAGTGCTGGCTCATACCCAATGGCCAATCTCAGGGAACCATACATATATCTCATGGCTTTACTCTGGAGGTTACATGGGGAAAAAGACTATTCCTAATTTTCAGAGACTTGGATGCCTCTGGATTTTATAATCGCCATTTCAGGTACAGGCTTCAATTGGGGTGCCATCATCTCCAAACAGTTGAGCACCTACATAAGACAGGCTCAGGAGACGAACGAGGGGGATACCCCCGCCTTCTACATGGCCTCGTATCTACTAGACGTCATCTGCTCTAGGAACGCTTTTGTTGGGATGAACCTAAATTGGCACCCTTCGGAGTTGGCTGTCCATGTATACTTCAACATCCTATGGGAAAACAGGTACAAAAAATCATGTGTTGTTATCTGTGATCAATTTATTTCATTCATTTACTCCTTTATCTTCAGGAGAGAATGCCCTAGATTGTCAGATGAAGCAAAGACGATTATAGCAAAAATTGGCCACTGGTATTTGGAAGAACGAGAAACCTATATCAGGGTGTTCGACGCCACATGGGCACCCCAATTATTACCCATTTATGTTCCTGACCGGCTAGTGTTAGGGGGAATTTGCTATCAAACCATATTGCAAGGATATAATGCAACTTTATTAAAAGACAAGAAGCGCGCTTTCATACCGTATGGGTTTCATATCATATTTTGCATGGTCAAAGATACCGCGCATGATAAACAACTCTATCTAGGTCAATTGGAATTTTGGTTCCAAACTGGCCGATTTCGCAAACATGATCCCATGGGATTGGTTCTGCAACATGCGTCACTTGTATCATCCTGTTGGCCCTATGCCCATGGCCAGTTCGAAGATGAAATTTTTACCGAGAACACTCAAGATTGGAATTTGGTGGCTTCCTAGAAAGCTAATCCTCGGGGAACCAGGTTTAGGGCTATGAGCTACGAAGAATACGCAACGTTTCTAGAGCAGGCAGTTCAATAAATTAGCCGACACCTGGAAGGAGCAGTTGCATATGAATTGAATGAAGGAATAAGTGATCCCAAAGAAGACATTGAAGCTATAGGAACTCATCGAGAATCCCCGGTAGAAATCAGGGATCTCTCAGAAGATCAAGATACACAAGAAAGGGGTACGTTGTTACTTTAGCAAACTGAGTTGCTAATGAAACAGATGCGGGATGAACCGTATCTTTTCATAGGACCTTTAGTTTCCACTGCCATTCAAAGTTTCCTGGCAGAGGCAAACGATCCTGGGTCCACAGTTCCCGACAACGCCCATGGGTTAGGCAACCCTGAACCCGCAACATCATTGATCGATCCTTCGGAAGAAGGGACAACTCAACCAGAGACAGGTCAATTCTCGATAGAGACACAAGTGCCCAATCCCTTGAGCACTCTTATACATATTTACAATGATGCCGAGAGTCCAGAACCTACTCACAACACCCCTGTGAGAGTCCAAAAGGAAAAGGGTCCCGCGAAAACCGCCTCCCTTGAGCCCAAGGTCCAAGACAAGCAGGCCTTACAAAAATAAATGGGGTCCAAAGGTGGCCTTGACACAAGGGAGTCCGACAAACAAGAAGCAGAAGCGAGACCAAGTGATGAAACTACACAAAAATAAAATGACAGTTCTAAGGTGGACAAGCAAGTAAGCAATAAGTCTGTACCCAATGCCTCCATTACTCCCAATATTCAAATCCTCGATGAACGGCAAATAGAGGCTGGATCTACAAAAAAGAGCGAAGAAATTCGAGATCCCACTCCTAAGATAATATACACCGCGGGTAGCCTGAGAAAGAACCTCACATGGAGAGATCAACATATACCAGAACTGGTAGATGAAGTAGCAGACATCTATGTGATCTCATACGATCAAAAGAGGAATGCCATTGTTCAAAGGACTGTGAAAAGGCGAAGGATCACTTTGGATCAATCCATCATGGTTACCATAGAAGAGAACTTAATCATCACTGCAGATGCTCTAACATACGAACTTATCGGTGTAGGAAAATCCCTCTCGGATGTCGCTCATGATAGAGCCAGGAGATATGAAAAGGAGCTAGACGACACCCGAGAAGAGCTCGAACACTTGCGCCATATTGTCAAATACTATAAAGGAGCTACATAGACCACTGTGTATCTGAAGGATGAGTTCAACGAAGTTTATAATGAGTTCAATAAGGAAAGGCACCTATTAACCAATAACATAGTTGATTTCCAGGAGGATACTCTCATGGCACTCGCGACATGCAAAGGAATGGAGAGATGGCACGAAAAGGCACAACAAGCGATAGAGATACTCGAATACATTAAGTCATTTCAACAGGGTTGAGAAAAGTAAAATCATGGAATATTTCTAGTTGGAAAAAGTAGTGTCGATCACATGAATAAATCTGTCGAATACTGGGCAAAGATGACCCGGGGCCCACACCGAGAAATCCAAGAACAATGGGCCAAGTGCTAGAAACACTGGAGTAAAATTAATAAAGTAATGAAAGATGTTAGTATCCCCGAATTCATCACCTCTGGCCAATTCACTAACCTGAGCAATGTGTTCAAGACACACTCCATGCAATACTCACTTTGGGCCGAAGATTGTGCAAAAGTCACTGATGCAATGCCAGGGCAAGTGCAACAACTCGCGGGACAGCTGATCAGAGCTCGAGCCATGCTGCAACAAGTGAACTCTAGTTTGGTAAAATACAATTATATGTTTCCCCTATGGAACTCGTGGGACAGCTGATAAGAGCTCGAGTATATGTTGCCCCTATGGAACAACACAGGTTCCCATGGGCTCAAACCTGTGAATATTTGTTGATCAGATTGTCTGAATATGAAATAATTCGCCCCTTTGAAGAGACATCTCGGGTAGACTGTTAAAAAAATTGTTGAATGACCATTCCACGTGGCAATTTTTGTTTGTCTTGAACCATGTTTAGTCATTAATTACAATTAAACTTTATATTATAAATAGAGACAACGACCAATGAAAAAGGGTCGATGGTTGTTGTAAGAACTCTTCCGTTTAGGTTGTTGATAATTATTTTGAGACTGTTGTGAATAGAGAAGTCCTTCTGGACCAAAGACAAGCCATTTTCATCAGATGTATGTGATTGGAGTTGGAGAAGAATTACTTATTTTCATGTTCCATGAATGATGCAGTAAATGAGTAAGAGAAATTAATTATTTTGTCAAGTTATGTGGTGCAATGTATTGATGTTCTTTACTTTAATGATGAATATAAATTGTTGTGTTGTTATGTGATGAATGTTATGGTAGATGAATTAATTTGCTTACCATGATATTGATTACATATGTGTTTTCTTCTTTTAATTAGTTTTCTCAGAGAGTAGTTGGATGATCATTTGGTTAATGTATTAGTACTAGGCCCTGTGGCATAGAATCACTGTCTACATGTTTGAGCAGCGGGTTATCCCAAGATCGACCTCTTCCCACCAGTTAAAACTTTTGTCCTGTTATTTTTCAAGTTGGTTTTTATTGGCTTGCATCTCTCATACCATCCCCACCCAAGAGAAATAGGGAAAAATAACTGTCCTAACTAAAGGAAGATCCTACAACAGAAAAAAAAAAAAGCCCATCGATAGTCTGGCTAGATCGCAAGATCTTGAGAACCATTCCACTCCAAACACTGCAGAGTCTAATTAGGCCTCGGTGGCGAGTTTGGTTCATGTTGTTGAGTAAGGGGATTTAGATCCCATCAACATAATTGATGCTATAAGGAGGGCTTGAGAATGAATGGTTGAATATATAAGTTATATGACATTTCAAACAACCTACAAATTCGTAACGGCCCACATGCTTGGCTAGTCATCCGTCAGACAAACCACATTTACTTAGTACTCCCGAAGCGGCTAACTCACCCCATTCCGAGGATGGACCTCTTCACCCTGAAATACCTTATGCCCTCGCTCATGAGGAAGTGAATCAATTCAGGATAATTACCAGATCCTACACCCAGTGAATCGACGTGTTTCCCTTCACCCCCTTCCTCCCTCGAAGAAAAAAACAAAGAAGACTAGTAGTCATCACTTTTGATGATGTTTTCGTACACTTCGTCAAATACTTAATAGATTTTCCGATTACCAAAATCCAAGAACCTCTTGATCTAATACACGAGACGCCAACCGACGACATCTCCGAACATAACGACTTTTCGGAAGAAGAAGAGTTTGACTCTGAATCTAAAGATATGGAAGGGAACAATGGTCATGGGGAGGAAAGAGAAGTTCCACTTCAATACAACGAACCTTGGTTGGCCAGAGACGTTGCAACTATCCTGGGACGAGTACATAATCTTCCATGACACCCGGAAAAGATGCTCCCCAAGTATGATCCTAAAACTTCAGGTTTGCCTGAAGATCACATCAAGAAATTCATACTTGCGATCAGGGTTATGAACGTTCAACATGAATACGTAGTATGCAGACTTTTTCCCTACACGTTTGAAAATTCGGCTTCCACATGGTATTTTAATTTTCCAGTAGGATCCATAACCAGCTAGACTAAATTCCAAAAGGATTTTCTAGACAAATTTGCGGAAGAAACTACTACAGAAGCCCTGATGGATGAGTTGTTTGCAACCACCATGACCCCAAAAGAGAGGGTCAAATATTTCAATCAAATATTCATGACCATCCTAAACAAATTTCAGCCCGCGGTGAAACCAAATCAATAGTTGCAAATCAAGGTTTATGCCAACACGCTCCCGTCTTCTATTTCCATGTTCGTTAAAAGAGCCACCAAGAAAACCCTTGTGGAGAATTATGAAGAGGCCAAGACGATAGAATTCTAGATGAAAGGATGTAAAGAAGGTCAGGCTCCTGTAGTGAGAAAAGAAAGCAAACCCCCTCTTAGAAGAGGACTCCTTTTGACTAGACCACCGGGGAAACCGGCTGAACAATATCCCGACAAGGGTACTAGAGATATAGAAGACCTACAACGCATGGTCAAGAAAATATAAAATGAGATTATAGATATGAAAAGAAGCAGGGGAGCGGAACCCATGCCAAAATCCCTATAAGCCTTTCTTTAAATGAAACCATCCTTTCAAAGCAATTGAACCTCCCCCAACCAACTTAAACATTGACCTAGGGAATGTCACATCTGATTCTTTATGTACTTACCACCACCAAGATAAACACTCGGACATAGAATTCCCTCAATGGGTCCATGCCATGAATTTAATGGCCAATCATTTTCTGGATGAAGTCTCCCTAACCGAACAATCAAGTAGTTCGACCATGAATAGTGTCGATCAAGAAGAAGTTGACCCACCACGAGACACAACCATGTTGATATGGGATCCTGATCTGATCACGTCTTTGGATGATCTGTTTGAGTCTCGAGAACAACCCGTAGAAGTATCATCAATATAGACACATAGTAAGGGCCAACTCATCTCGAAAGATGTCGACGCCACCCGGGCCTCGCAAAGTAAGTTAACTCTTGACCGCCCGAAAATGTCTTTCGCCCCCGATAAAAGGACTATAAGGTTCCACACCCAGGAATCTACTAAACTAGAGTATAATGTAGTTGAATGTTTGAAGAATCTTAAAGCTAATATATCAGTTATGGACGTATGTGGGATTCCTCAGTAGAAAGGCTTCTTATTGCAAGCTCTGAATTCGGTAGGAAACCTAACCAACGACGACAATCAGAACAAGAATCTCCCCCCAACAGATCTAGAGAGCAAGCCAACTGTAAACACCTAATCGGAAGGTAGAAAATAAAGGCATTTTGTACCACCCTTCCTTTTGACGTTTGAAGTCTTCAACATGAATCTTCACAATTGTTTGGTCGATTCGGGAGCGTCCTGTAATGTCATGAACTTGCCCGTGTGTAATAAATTAGCTGTTGTCACTCTAAAAAGTGATAAACATGTCATACAACTAGACAGAACCTAGGTCAAGGTAATGGGAGAACTCAAATATTTGATGATCAAGATAGCAACACATCCTAATTTCATGCAGGTGGTTGACATCATTATGGTGGATATCCCTGAGGCATATGGGCTATTGTTGAGCTGAGATTGGTTTGAAAAGATGAACGGATATTTCAGTACCGACTGGGAACACCTTTGTCTACCACTGAAGGGATACAAGAACATGATCAGAATTTATAGGGAAATATATCTGAAACATATGGTCATTGATATGGAAACCCCGAACGAACCAACCTCTAACTACTTCCCCATATTGGGAAACTATTGTTGTGATTCTCACTTCGGCAACTTTGCCCCTCTCCTATCCAATGTTCCACTTACTCAAAACTCTGAAATGATCTTTCAAGAAGAATCCCCGATGTCGATAGAAGCTTATCTCTTCTGTCAAAACCCCACGCTAGGACTATGGAATAAAAGGTCGGAGAACAAAACACGAGCGATGGGAGAGAGAGGATAAATTATCATTCGAAAATTTGGACCCTCTATTTTGATGGATCTAAATCGCAAGAAGGGTCAGGAGTCGGGTGCATACTCATCGATCATAAGGGTAAACGTCATTTCTTATCTTGTAGACTAGAATTTGAGTGTACCAACAATACCGCCGAGTATGAAGCTCTAGTACAAGGGTTAAAGAAATCCATAGATTTTGGTGTCAAGGAATTAAAAGTCTTCAGAGATTCTAAAACTATTGTTAGACAAGTGAGAAATACTATACATTGCAATTCGCCTCATCTTAAGAACTACCAGCAGGAGGTGCATAGGCTAATAGAACTCTTTGAGGCTTTCAATATCATCGCAATCCCCAAAGAAAAGAATATCCTTGCCGACTCCCTAGCCACAACTGATTCTAGACTCTCACCTTTAGAAGATTATGAAGCCTCCCGATTCACGGTAGAACTACTCTACAAGATGTCAGTACCTAATAAAATTTCTAATTGGAAAGTCTTTGAGGGGGATGAACAGATCATAAGATTCTTAATCAATCAAGACAATTTCAAATATCTCACCATTGATGATGAAGAGTTCCAAGAGAAACCAATGAAAATCAATCCTCGGGCAGGTCAACATATGAATAAATCAAAGGCCCACACAATCCCAAAAGGAATAGCTAATCTATAGAATCTTTTTGATCTAAAGGAACAATTCAAAGGACCCAAAAACACAAAGATTGGTAGCTCTTGTCCCCTCCATGAAACTGTGAATCTTAGGACCCCAGAAAACCCAAAGCATGTAAATCTCGACAAAACTATATCTAAGGAAGAGAGGAAAGCCCACCTCAGATTATTCATACAATACCAGGATGTTTTCTCATGGTCCTATAAGGATTTAAAAATGTATGACACCCGCATTATTCAACACACTATCCCATTGAAACCGAAAATGAAGCCTTTCCAACAGAAGCTCCAAAATTATAATCCATCCCGGGAACCTCTCATGTATCAAGAGTTTAGGAAGATTTTAGATGCAAAGATAACTTTCTAAGTTAGGTATTCTGCCTGGGTAGCAAATCTTGTTCCGGTGAGGAAAAAGTCAAGAGAAATCCGATTATGCGTAGATTTTCGAAACCTCAACAAAGCTTCATAAAAGGAAAATTATCCCATCCCACCGATGGAACAACTCCTATATATTGTGTCAGGCTCAAATATTTTCTCCCTGCTAGACGATTTCTCAGGATACAACCAAGTGTTGGTCTCATAGGAAGACCGATTAAAAACTACCTTCCAAACCAAATGGGGAACCTTTTCTTATAAGTGCATGCCTTTCAGCTTAATTAACGCAGGAGAAAGCTTTCAAAGGGCCATGGATGTGGCTTTTCGGGGACTTATCAATAAGTGTGTGGTAGTATATTTAGATGATGTAATGGTGTATTCAAAGAATAGAGAAGAACACATTGAACACTTAACTCAGATTTTCGAGAGATGCAGGAAATACAGTATATCGTTGAACCCTATGAAAACTATCTTCGGTGTCAAGGAAGGTAAGGTCATATTATATCTCAAGTGGGGATTCACATAGACCCCGAAAGGATTAAGGCCATAGCTCAACTCCCGCTACCCCATAACAAGAAGGCCATGCAGTCCTTTTTCGGGAAAATCAATTTCATGAGGAAGTTCACTCCTGACTTCGCCAAAATAATCAAACCCTTGCAAAATATGATTCGCAAGGATTCCGAATTTAATTGGGATTATGAACGGAAAGATGTTTTCAACAATATCAAATCTGCCATTTCTCAAGCCCCAGTGTTGTGAAGTCTCAATTTCAATAGGGACTTTAACCTGTACACTTTCGCCTCTGACCAATCGATCATCGCGGTCTTGACCCAAAAGGATGATGACAACAATGAAGCCCCAGTGTCGTTTATGAGTACTAATCTTCAAGGAGATGAGCTCAATTATCCCACCATAGACAAGCAAGCCTACGCAGTCTATAAGGCAGTAAATCATTTCAGGTCTTACATTCTCAAGAATCACACTAAGGTGATTGTAACACACCTTGCAGTCTAATCCTTGTTTACCCAAAAAGAAATGGGAGAAAGAAGAGGGAGTTGGATGGAAGTACTCCAGGAATTCGATCTAGATATAAAATCCGCCAAGTTAGTAAAAGGACAAGGTTTGTGCAAGCTCGCAGCCAAAGATCAAGATCAAGTAAATGAAGATCCCATGTGGGAAAATGAAATAGCACTATGGTGTGGTGAAGTAGCATATATTTCCCCAGGACGAGATTCTTGGTACAAGGATTTGGCTTATATTCTACACCACGGGACCTGTTCCGAAAGCCTCAACTCTAGAGAGAGAAGAGCCCTCTGATTAAAATCCACACAATATTTCCTTATAAATTCGATACTCTTCAGCATCAACTATGATGGGGTATTGATGAGATGTCTCGAATGTGAAGACGTCAATAAAGTGTTAAAGGAACTCCATGATAGCCCCACCGGAGGACATTTTGCAGGGAACACCGCCGCTCATAAAATTCTGAGAGATGACTATTATTGGCCCACTTTGTTCAAATATTCTCATACTTACGCTAGGAATTGTAAGACTTGTCAAATAAGTGTTGGCAAGGAGAAAAGGGAAACAATCCCACTTCAGCCTGTGACTGTCTCTAGACCTTTTGAGCAGTGGGGGTTGGATATCATAGGATAAATTACGCCTAGCTCTTCCAAACTGCAGAAGTACATTCTTACTGTCACCAACTATTTCAAAAAATGGGCAGAGGTCATTCCTCTGACTCACGTAAATGATAAAATAGTAATCCAATTTATAGAACAACAGTTGATCACAAGGTTTGGTGTCCCCTCTATTCCAGTCTTTGATAATGCAACTTACTTCTCTTCTACCCTATTGATAGAGTTTTCTCTGGACAAAGGAATCATAATCAAGTACTCTGCAAATTATTACCCTCAGGGAAACGGTGTGGCAGAATCAACCAATATGAATCTGGTAAGGATACTAAAGAAGACGGTTACAGACAACCAAAGAAATTGGCATAATCAACTTCATAATTCCCTATGGGCCGATAAAGTCATGCCCAAAGAAGCCATAGGAAATTCCCCATACTTTCTGGTCTACGGACAAGAAGCCATCCTCCCAAACGGACTTTATCTGCCATCTCTCCAATTGGCCCAAGATTCTAATGAGGAACCCTCGTCGGCCATGCAACAAAAGATAGACACTCTGCTCATGCTGGAAGAAGAGAGAGAAAAGGCTAAGTCAAAATTCTTGGCTCATCAACAGATAGTGAAAATATGGTTTGATAAGCATAAAGCTAAGGAAAAGAACTTTGAAGTAGGAGATTTAGTCCTGAAGTGGGATAGGGAAAATGAACCCAAAGGGAAACATTCCAAGTTTTAGAGGCTATGTCTTGGGCTTTTCCAGGTGGTTGAGAAGATTGGGGTAGGTACTTATCGGTTGCAAAATCTGAGGGGGGAACCCGATGCCCTCCTAGTGAACGGTCAAGCCCTAAAACAATACTTCCAATAATAAAATAAAATAAATAAATAATAATAAAAAAAAGAGGAAAATAATAACTTCGCTTAGTACGAATAAAAGAAGTATCGGAGATATCTGTTCTGAGGTTCGTTAATACCTCAATGGAAATGAAAGAGGAACAAATATTCTGCATCCGCTAAGTAAATCTCCATTTGTTGAGTACTCAACAGACCCTAAAAGTTCTGTGACCATTTCCTTTTGGGTACCACCCTATATTTTACTTTTGATTGTTTTCGCCTCGCCATGAAACTGATCATTCACTTATCTTATATGTTTCATGTTTTAATTGATTAAAATTTCACTTGAACATACAGTGAAGAACCATCTTAACTCTAAAATACTTAAGAACTACTCAAGGAATCGGTGACCCTGAATTTTTCAAGACTCACAAGAGAAATTTGACATCGGCAAAAGATGATGGTGGCGAAAATCGTTTGGGGAGTCAAAGTAGCCGAGTGTCGACCCTCATTGGCATCAACTAATGAAATGATTCTTTCCTATGAATAAACCTCAGGAAGTATTTTTCCAAAGACTGATTCGTTGGCTTCGGCAGAAATATGTAATAGTACGCGCCACACGAAAGGAAGAGTAACCCCCCCGACTACCGATACCCAGAATGTTTTCAACGCCAAAATCTCATGAAGATGAAGGCCCGCCAAGAAGTTGTGTACCTGAAATTTCCCCCGATCACCAATCCCTATATCATCGACATTGGAAGTTTCATCAAGAGCCTATCAGTGTAAGTACACACTCTGATAATAGCCGTTCCCCGATCCATTCGTCGAGTGATGTAACATGACGAGACGTGTTAACCCTGGAGTGTGTTAGGTACGTTACATTTATGGTTCTCAGTTAATTCATGGATCATGCATTATTTACTGACTCGTGCATGAATCAAAATGAGTCGTTAAACTCACCGATACAATGCATCTCCATCTGCACCTCCACCATCAACCAGTCAGGATTTATCTGCAGAAATTCGATAGTGGTTTATTTTGAATTTTCATTCATTACTCGTATTAACTAACTGATATGATTGATAGTATCTCCCAATTATATTCCTTTCAAGTCATTGTGTATGATCCCATTTTGTGCAGCAAGAAGTTAAGAAAAGATAGGAGAGCGAAGCTAACAGTCCACAGGAAGCATCCAAAGTCCAATGAGTATTAAAACCGTTATCTTAGCCATCATTACAGGAACAATGCCTCTAAAGAAGCCATCCACTAGGAAATCGCCAAGAGCCCCTAAGCTGTAAGAATCAGAAGCAAGAGAAGGCTCCTCCCGTCAGTTGCAAGACAATTAGAATTCGTTCCCAAGCAATATCCTTCATTAAGAGAATCACCAAGGAGCCCTTTTTCCAGCCCCCAACTTTCGGAGACACAGAGGCAAGTATTGGAGCCAAGATGGAATTTCCTCGTTGGGAAGAAGTTTTCAAGAAAATCAAGAAAGAAGAACCCCTCGAATATACCCCGCATAACAATCCAAAAATGAGGAATCTCGATGACAAGGTCCTCCCCAACATTCGCAGGGCTTATCTGCACATGGTGGCAAGCCAATATCCATTATTTCCTTGCATTGAACTATTGAAGTGTATCATTGACCATAATGATGCCCAAAGATGTTTGATTAATGATGATAACGATGAGTGCGTCGAAGTCTTCCTTCCATCAGAGGTTCAAAATTACTATAAGCTTAAAGATTCTAAGCTAACGCTGAGCACTGATTTCATCTTAAGTTTCTATGCATCACACGATACCAACAAAATCATGTCGTCTTGGTGGAGAGAAGACAAAATATTCACGAACTGGACTGTTGGCTGGTACCCAACGACTAATCTTAGGGAACCATACATATATCTCATGGCTTTACTCTGCAGGTTACATGGGGAAAAAGATCGTTCCCGAATTTCAGAGGCTTGGATGCCTCTAGCTTTTACAATCACCATTTCAGGTATAGGCTTCCATTGGGGTTCCATCATCTCCAAAAAGTTGAGCACCTGCATAAGACCGGCTCAGGAGTCAAATGAGGGAGATACCCCTACCTTTTACATGGTCTTGTATCTACTGGACGCCATCTGCGCCAGGAACACTTTTGCTAGGATGAACCTGAATTGCCACCCTTTGGAGCTGGCTATCCATGTATACTTCAACATCCTATGGGAAAACAGGTACAAAAAATCCTATGCTGTTATATGTGATCAATTTATTGCATGCATTTAGTCCTTTCTCTTCAAGAGAGAGTTCCCTAGATTGTCAAATGAAGCAAAGAAGGTTATAGCCAAAATTGGCCACTGGTATTTGGAAGAACGAGAAACCTACATCAGGGTTTTCGGCACCACAGGGGAACCCCACTTATTACCCATTTATGTTCCCGATCGACTAGTGTTAGGGGAAATTTTCTATCAAACCATCCTACAAGGATACAATGCAACTTTAGTAAAAGACAAGAAGCGGGATTTCATATCGTCTGGGTTTCATATTGAATTCTGCATGGTCAAAGATACCGTGCATGCTAAACAAATCGAGCTAGGTCAATTGGAATTTTGGTTCCAAACTGGCCGATTTCACAAACATCATCCCAAGGGATTGGTTCTAGAACATGCATCGTAGGTATCATCCTGTTGGCCCTATGCCCATGACCAGTTCGAAGATGAAATTGTTTACCAATAATTCTCAAGACTGGAATGTGGTGGCTTCCCGAAAAGCTAATCCTCAGAGAACCAATTTTAGGTCTATGAGCTATGAAGAACAGGCAATGTTTCTAGAGTAGGCAATTCAAGAAATTAGTCGACACCTAGAAGGAACAGTTGCATATGAATTGGATGAAGGAATAAGTGATCTCGAAGAAGACATTAAAGCTGTCGGAACTCATCGGGAATCCCCGGTAGAAATCAACGATCTCTCGGAAGATCAAGCTGCACAAGAAAGGGGTGCATTGTTACTTCAACGAACCAAGATGCTAATGAAATAGATATGGGATTGTTCAAAGTGTCCCGATGAAGTCGAATGATCCTGGGTCCATAGTTCCCAACAACGCCCATGGGTTAGGCAACCCTGAACTTGTAACATCGTTGATCGATCTTTAGGAAGAAGGGACAACTCAACCAGAGACAGGTTGGGTCTCGATAGAGACACAAGTGCCCAATTCCTTGAGAACTCTTATACATATTTACAACGACGACGAGAGTCTGGAACCTGCTCACAGCACCCTGGTGAGAGTCCAAGAGGAAAAGGGTTCTGATAAAACTGCCTCCCCTGAGCCTGAGGTCCAAGACAACTAGGCCTTACAAAAATAAATAGGGTCCGAAGGTGGCCTCGACACAAGGGATTCCGACAAATAGGAAGAAGAATAGAGACTGAGTGATGAAACTCCACAAAAGGAAAGCGACAGTTCTAAGGTGGACAAGAAAGTAAGCAATAAGTCTATACCCGATGCCTCCATTACACCTAATATTCAAATCCTCGATGAACGCCAAATAGAGGCTGGATCTACAAAACAGAGTGAAGAAATTTCAGAGCCCACTCCTAAGAAAATATACACCATGGGTAGCCTAAGAAATGACCTCACATGGGGAGATCAACAGATACAAAAACTGGTAGACGAAGTAGCAGACATCTATGTGATCTCCTACAATCAAAAGAGGAAGGCCATCATTCAAAGGACCGTGAAAAGGCGAAGGATCAATTTGGATCAATCCATTGTGGTTACCACATAAGATAAATTAATCAGCATTGCATATGCTCACACGTATGAATTGATCGAAATAAGGAAATCCCTCTCAGATGCTGCTCAGGATAGAGCCAAGAGAGATGAAAAGAAACTAGCCGACACCCGGGAAGAGCTTGAAGACCTATGCCATCTTATCAAATACTATAAAGGATCTACACATACCACTGTGTATCTGAAGGATGAGTTCAACGGAGTTTATAACGATTTAAAGAAGGAAATGCACCTGTTAACCGATAACATAGTCAAGTTCTAGGAGGATACTCTCATGGCACTTGCGACATGCAAAGAAATGGAGGGATGGCACGAAAAGGCACATCAAGTGGTAGAGAGACTTGAATACATTGAGGCAGTTCAACATGGTCAAGAAAATATAAATAATGGCATTCGGCTAGTTGGAAAAATTAGTCTCAACCGCATGAAGAAATTTGTCGAATATTGGGCAAAGATGACCCGGGGCCCACACCGAGAAATCCAAGAACAATGGGCCAAGTGATAGAAACACTAGGGTAAAATTAATAAAGTAATGAAAGATGTTTGTATCCACAAATTAGACACCCCTGGTGAATTCACTAACCTGAGAAATGTGTTCAAGACACACTCCATGCAAGACTCGCTTTGGGCTGAAGAGTGCGCAAAAGTCACCAATGCAATGCCAGGGCAAGTGCAACAAATCGCGGGACACCCTATCAGAGCTCGATCCATGCTGTAACAGTTGAACTCCAGTTTGGTAAAATACCGGGCATGTGCAGTAGACATTAGAGGAGTATATGCTTCCCCTATGGAACAACACAGGTTCCCATGGGCTCAAACCTATGAAGATTTTTTTATCAGATGGTATGAATATGAAAGAAGTCACCCTTTTGAAGAGACATCTCGGGCGGACTGTTAAAGAAAATGTTGAATGACCATGCCACGTGGAAATTTTTGTTTGGCTTGAACCATGTTTAACCGTTAATTATAGTTAAACTTTGTATTATAAATAGAGACATCGACCAATGAAAAAGGGTCGATGGTTGTTGTAAGAACTCTTCCTTTTAGGTTGTTGATAATTATTTTGAGATTGCTATGAATTGAGAAGTCCTTCTTGACCAAAGACAAGCTATTTTCATCAGATGTATGTGATTGGAGTCAGAGAAGAATTAATTCCTTTCCTATTCCATGAATGATGCAGTAAATGAGTAAGAGAAATTAATTATTTTGTCAAGTTATCTGGTGCAATGTCTTGATTTTCCCTTTTTTAATGATGAAGATAAATCATTGTGTTGTTATGTGATGAATGTTATGGTAGATGAATTATTTTTTTTACCATGATCTTGATTACGCATGTGTTTTCTTCTGTTAATTAGAGTTCTCAGATAGTAGTTGGATGCTCATTTGGTTAATGTATTAGTAATAGGCCTTGTGGCATAGAATCACTATCTGCATGTTTGAGCAGTGGGTTATCCCAAGCTCGACCTCTTCCCACCAGTTAAAAATTTTGTCCTGTTATTTGTCAATTTGGTTTATACTAGCTTGCATCTCTTATACCATCCCCACCTAAGAGAAATACGGAAAAATAACTATCCTAATTGAAGGAAGAGCCTTCACCAGAAAACACAAAGCCCATCGATAGTCTAGCCAGATCGCAAGATATGGAGAACCATGCCACTCCAATCACTGCAGAGTCTAATTGGGCCTCAGTGGTGGGTTTGGTTTCTATTGTTGAGTCAGGGGATTTAGGTCCCATCAACAGGTCCCTAACAGTCTCAGTGGGTGAGGCTTTCTTATTTCTCTTCAATGATTCAAAAGTACATCAGAAAATTTTCAACTGGATTACAAATTGGTCTGGTTGTGTTCTTCTTGACCTCAAGAATCCAACACAACTAACGACATTGAAAACGGTTAAGCGTAGCTCTTGTAATTTCCCCGCAAAGTTCCCCTCAATGGTTTCCCTACATAAAAATGGCTTTGGATTTCAAATTCCTTATCATTTCTCCTATTCTAAACCTCCTTAATGATGCCAAGAACCCCTGGTTTATATATATTTTAAGTGGGCATCAAACTCCCAACTTCCTCCCAATATTTGGCCTCAAATTGGGCTCAAAATCTCCCAATATTGGGCAATATCCATTAAAAATAGGCTTAAAATCATAAAAAATCCAAACAGTTTAGAAAAAAAACCCACATATGCAAAGCGTTGGGTGCACAACCCCCTTTCTCTGGGCCCCTCGTTGCATGCACTCTGCCATGTGGCTGAGGGCTAGGATGGTGCGCATTGGCTCCTTTGATTCTGGGTCCTGGTCATGTGGTTATGGCCCATGTGGCCATGACCCTACTCTCCAAACGCTCCACAGATGGTTAGCCCCAGATTCATAGCCCCTGGTCGGTCGAGGTTGGCCCCCGCCAACTGAGGCTTAGCCCAAACCTTCGCCACCTATCAAATTAAAATCAAATTCGGCCGCATGTTATAACAAGTTAGCCAACAGACCGATCGGTCCTCCCCTTTTCACAAATTCATTGGCGCCTACAAAGGTCAGGGGTTCGAATCCCCCGGAAGCCATAACAAATTTTTAAACTAGCCAACATTGGCTAAATACGGGGTGCCACATGGCAACCTATGATTGGGCCACATGTCACCTTGTGATTGGACCATACCACATAATCATCATACAACCAACATACAATCAACATGCCACATCATCATCGTACAACCCAGTCAGCTTCCACGCCAGCTTCCATACAACCCAGTCACCTGCCACGTAATTTTTGTACAACCACGTGTCATGCCACATTATCATCCATACTACACAGTCACCCTACCACATCAGAATCCGTACATCCCAGTTGTCTTCTGTACTTCCACGTATCAACCTACTATTTGGCCATGTCATGTACAAATTGCCATGTGCCATCCGTATAGTGCCACATGTCAAATTTGTACATGTGCAACCTCAACCCGAAAATGCCAAATTTGAGTGACACGTGTCACCTCCTAGTGATGCCACATCAACATGATGACATCATCATGATTTCATGCTGACGTTAGCAGTACAACCTGTTGACTTTGACTAGTTGACTTTTTTGCCTATTTGGTAAATCAGTCAGAACGCGATAACTTTCTTGCATACAACGTCCATTTGCGAAAAACATTATATGGCCAGAATCAACACAATGAGACGGATGCAATGGTGCTAGTTTCATCTTATTTTGGGAAAAAAAAAATTTAGGGCTTCCTGGATCCATTTTGGATCATGCCTCCCCACTACGACCTTTTGGTCCTCCAAAAGGGTATTAACCAGTCATCAAGTGCGGGATAGGCCACTGCAAGTGCGGGACAGGCCACTGCACTTGTTCTTTGTCTTTGAACTCTGTCTTGTGCACTTGTCTCATCATAATCAATTGTAAAACAACCATGACATATGACATAATATTGTTATCCATTTGTACTCTTTCACATCTTACTGAAGCCACTACCATCCATGTTGAAAACATTAGCAGCGATAACATCAAAAATATGACTAAAAATGAGGTAATATGTTTGAAGTACTTGCACAACATTTGCTTAAATTGAAGCAAAGTATGATTGAACTTCCATTCTACAACCATCTCATGTTCATGCTTAAGATCAATTTCTTTACTTGCCACAATTATAGGTGTGTTTCTTGCATAAGTTGCCTTCCTTAATTGTTCCATTGTTTGTAGAGATTGATTTTCCTTTAAGTGACGAGCATGTAAACGACATTCATTTTCTTATTTGGTTAAGTGATATTTATTATTTTCCTTGTAGAAGTTTTATTTATGATCATACAAATAAGGAATACCTAATGCAATTCCACATTTATTGAGTGGCACCACATCAGACGTTACCTCATCCAAAAATTTGATGAAATTGCAAACTTTAAAGTGCATTTCTTTGTTATGTGAAATTTATGATTTTTGCTTATCCATTTGAGTGAGTAAGGTTTATGATGAATCTTATTGTTTAATCCCAATTGTTTAACCACTTCCTCTGAAATCAATTTATATTGAGATCCACTATCTATCAATGTATTGATATTAGTATGTTTCATTATCACCCTTATGTGAGACAACTTGCATCTAGAATCATATCCATCACCAATTTTACCTGTCAAACCAATTGTTGTGATATTAGTCTCATCCCTTGAATCATATCCCAAGTCTGTTGGCCATGTTGTTGTTGCAACTCTTTGCCTCTCTTTCCTCTCTTTGAACCACTTCGGTCTCTTCTCAGGATGCAATTGCCATCAATGGTCATCATTGTGCCCTTCTTTCTTGCAATGCTTGCAAGAGACCTTCTCTTCCCATCTTGTCATTGAACTTGTTTTCTTTCCATTTCCCTTCCTTTTGTCCTCTTTCCTTGAAGATGATTCCCTTGATACTCCAACTCATGTTTTTCCTGCTCCAATGTATGTTGCTTGAACAAAAACCTCATCAATATTAGTAGGTCCAAACATAAATACATTTTTATGAATATGTGCAGGTAAACCTCCTATATACTTCATAAGATTTTCTTGGGTATGTAATTGAATATCCAAAATTAATGCCATCTTATGAAATTCATATATGTATTCTTTCATTGTTTGTCCCTTTCTTAGTTTAAGACCTTTCCATTCAATTAAATACTTCTCTTTATAACCCAAAGGATAAAATTTATTTCTAAGTGCAAAAACAAAATCTTGCCATGATGGAAATACATTACCCACTTGTTGCGTGCCATTTTGCAACTTGCTTTGCCACCAGATGAGTGTTGTGCCTGCAATACGAAGCGGTGCCAACTTGATTTGAGTTGCCTCATCCTTGATTTATTGCACACTACAATAAACTTCCATCTTTCTGACCCAGTTATCAAGCCTCTCAACATTTACTTCACCATCATACATGGGCAATTCAAATTTCACATCAAACTTAAGTAAAGGAATATCATGTTTGTGTTTATGGGAATGTTTTCTTGCGGTGGATTTTGAACTTGTACTTGAAGAGGAAGAAGTTGATCGAGAAGAAGGATGTGAAGGAGGAGGTTTACGAGGATCCTCTCCTTCTTCACTTTTGTCTTGTTTAGAAGATTCCCCTTGGAAAGGCCTCTTCCGCTCAAAGTAATCCTCATATAATACCTTTACCATCTCAAACATGGAGAATAAATTTTTTTGCATCTCAATCTCATTCTGAGACATGCCTTCTTCTGATGCCATCTCCTCACTTTTAGAAGTCCTCTTTCTCAATCCAATATCTGGATCCCCTTCTACAAGATTGCCTTCACCACGATCAATATTTTCCCTGGTAATCATGCAAACTCAAAAACTAACCATCAACCTGCTCTAATACCACTGGATCCAAAATGATCTTTTAAAGACTATAGTTAAGTTTTAAAGCATGAGTTCATTAACCAATTAGGAATTGATGAAAGAAGAAGAAATTAACGATATATTATAAAAAACATAATAAGAAATACATATCATAATGTAAGCACAAAGATCAACAAACTATAACAACAAAGTTGTTAATGGAGTTTGACAAGATTGCCTACATCTCCGGGCCTTTGTCTCAGTGGGTGAGGCTTTCTTATTTCTCTTTAATGCTTCAAAAGTACATAAAAAAAGTGTAAAATGGATTACAAACTAGTATGGATATTTTCTTCTTTACCTCAAAAATTCAACACAACTAACAGCGCTAAAAATGGTTGAGTGTAGCTCCCAGAATTAGCCCGCAAAGTTCCCCTCTTGAATGGCCTCCTTGCATAAAAATTTCTTTGGCTTTCAAATTACTTAGAATTTATCATGTTATCAACCTCCTTAATGTTTCCAAGTACCATTGGTTTATATAGATTTGAAGTGGGCATCAACCTCCCAAATTCCACCCAAGGTTTGTCCTCAAATCAGGCTCTAGATCTCCTAATATTGGGAAAAATCCATTAAAAACAAGCTTAAAATCATTAAAAAATCCAAAAAAATTAGAAACAAAACCCACATAGGAAAACATTTGGGCATACAGGCCCCTTTATTTTCCCCCCTAGTCGCATGCGCTCTGCCATGTGGCCGAGGGCTGGGCTGGCGCACACTAGCTTCTTTGATTCTGGGTCCTGGTCATGTAGCTATGGCCCATGTGGCCACGACCCTAATCTCCACGCGCTCCACATATGGTTAGCCCCAAATTTGTAGCCCATGTTCGGTCAGGGCCGACCCCTGCCGACCGAAGCTTAGCCCAAACCTCTACCACCTGTCAACTTAAAATCAAATTCGACCGCATGTTATAACAAGTAACACAACAGACCGATCGGTCTACCCCCTCTCATGAATTCATTGGTGCCTACGGAGGTCAGGGGTTCAAATCCCCCGGAAGCCATAACAAATTTTTAAACTAGTCGATATTGGCTAAATCCAGTGTGCCATGTGGCAGCCTCTGATTGAGACATGTGTCACCCTATGATTGGACCGTACCACACAGTCACCAACACAGTCAACATACAATCAACATGCCATGTCATCACCATACAACCCATTCAGCTACCACGTCAG
>ML794513.1:616943-637006 GCA_009831015.1 Picea engelmannii
GAATAAGCCAGAATTCAACAAGGTATGCCATTTTTTCTATAACTCCTTTTATGAGAGGTTCCAAGTAGTGACACCTGGAGGAATTGCATAAAACACACTGAAGAACATTGTGTATTATTTTCAGATCTTTATTCATTACAGGTACATAGTTATGATTATTTCAAGTTAGGGTTGTTGACTAATCCAGAACTAGTCATGTGAGACTAAAGTAAAGTTTGATGAAAATGATAGTCTCTTGCTGTTAAAGTTAAGGAATTTTTGTAGGTATGTGATCATATACACCAGGTCTATTACAAATTTACAAATCAGATTTGGATGATGAAATTGATTAAAGACCCCGTCGTTACGACTACAAGCGACGCAAATTATTTGTTTTTTAAGGCAGGAAGGAAATCAAGGACAATAAGTAAACAACACAACTTGATGAAGAACACAACTTACGCATTTAGGAAACAGACAACCAATGACCTTGCACAATATCACATCATTGTACCAGACATACATGTGACACAAGGAAAATACAACGACTACCCGCCCGACATAAGCAAGACAACGCCTACAAGCTAAAGGACAACATCCACAATCCCAACACAACGACCTCGAAAAATAGTAACTAGAAACCTCTATGGAGCACAACCCATACGCATTAAGGCATTACAAACCCAACACCAACATCAACTACAATGAACGAATGCCCACATCGGGAAGCACAGACTTCGACCAAGTTATCATTCGCTTCTATCCACGAGGGTGCGCAATGATCCCCTCATCAAGAATCATGTCATCACCAGGTGGTAGGCATGACAATAACCTTGGCCCAAGATAACCTATATGGACCAAAGACTCAAGAAAAATCCAACGTGCTAGGAGACCGAATTAACTGAGAAGAAGATGATACCCACAAACCCAAGCAACAAGTCGACAAGATGCAAGGTGACACCACTCAAAATTAACTTGCGCAACTGACCAAAGGATTCTTGATTCCTACAAGGAAACCTAAGTGGTGAAACGATTGTGACCAACCACCCTTTACAGTTCGACTTGAGGCACAAGGAGCATAGTATCCAATTACTGTTAAACTATTAACTGTTTAGCAAAAAAACTACTAATCCCTTGGCCATTAATCTTGCACAAGATATTAAACTAATACACCAATAACCATTTTGTCTAAAAATCCTATTAATTCAACATTATAACTTTTGTATAACAAATGATAATCCTATTAAGTTAAATAAAAATAAAAAATCTTAAACTTTTACATCATTTAACATTAATGAAAATTATAAATTCTATAACAATCTACTTTTATTTTCTTCAAAGTTCAATTTACTTAAAAAGGTAAAATAGTTAAGGTATTTAAGTGTAAGTAAAGGTTGGATTAAAAGTTCCACTAGAAGAAGGTTTAAGTGAAGTAGTTCTTATTGAGAAAATAATATTATTTCACTGGGTAACAATTATAAGCTGTTGTTGCCTAACATAAAAGGTAATGTTGTCTACCAAAGAGTGGTATCGATGTCTATTAACCACATGAGATTTTTTATATATATAAACGTATTCAACCAACCATAAAGATATTGTTGTCTATCTATTAAAGATTCACAGAGTCAAATAGTTCATTGTTGTCTAATTAAATAAATTCACAGAGTTTACAGTTTATCAATGTTGTCTATAAAGAAGGAACTCACTAACCATTCCTTCACATCAATCTTACTAATTATAAAAATTGTTTTCACGCCTATTATAAGATTGTTGTCAAGTCCTTATGGTCAACATATTAAACAACACTGTCAATAAATCAAGGGGAATTCCGTTGCCATTAAAACGCCACTAGTTACACAATAGAAACACCACCAAATGCGCAGTAAAAACGCTACCCATTACACAGTAACTATTCCCCCATTTACATAGTATAACCACCACCATTGGCACAACAAAAATGCTACCCATTTGATGCAGGAGCATCGCAAGAAAGCCAACAAATAAAGTGCAAAAGCAGGGGACAACTGGAAATGTACCAATGCACATTTTGAGAACATTTTGAATTTGAAAAGATAAAACATTAATGTACCATCTGGGAAGATATTTTTTCTTTTATGGTTTGGATATTGTAACATAGATCATGAGAGGTTTCTCTCATCTGTTGATTGGAGGAAATTAATGTAATCAATGTAAATTAGTTGTATAGCTTTTAATTCAATTAGATAGTTAGAGTTTTAGGAGGGAAAACTCTTGAAAGCTCCCTCGTATGTATTGTATGGTAAGATTATTCTCATTGTAATTGTAAGAGCTGTAGAGAAAGAGAATAGGAGAGAAGAACATATATTGTAGAAGAGTGTATAAGTAGGTAGTTGATGCTATAGAACCCATGTACAGATGCACTTGGATTAATATAAGGAAGATTTGATCCAAATTTCATGGTGTTTATGAACTCTATTTACATCTATTGAATGGTATGTTTACAGTTAATTCTAGTCTCTGTTATGCATTTGTTTCAATGTTGTGTGTGTATGTATGATTTCATGTTGAATTTATGAAGTCCATGAGAGGGAGAGTATGAGTTTCAATTATTTCTTGTCCTGAGAAGTTCCTGCAAGGAGTGCAACAAAAGTCTGCAAAGAGTGCGTTGACAAGACTATGAGTTTTACCTCAGACAAGCTCAGGAGATATGTCATTGTTCTCATATCAACAGAAGTGTAGGTATAGCATAGAGCCATGCAAGGTGTGCACAGGCCAGTTGAAGTCTTAGAATTTTCCAACCCAAGTGAATGGTTGAAGAATTTATGTTGCAAGGAGTGCACAAAAGAGGAAGACATCAGATAATCAGTGATTATCGTGAATGATGCAAAGAGTGTGCACAATAATCCCTTGGAATCCTTGAGTTTGAAGCCAGAACCAACCTCAAGAGGGATAGAGACCTTGAAGGATTTGAAGGAAAGACGAGGGCTGAAGTCACCTCGCAAAATTCAAGTTCAGAAGAAGACATAAGCATCAAGAAATTGAACGGACAGTTGAAGTTTCTCGGAGGGAGAACTAATGATTTCCCATGGACCGTTGGATCTCGCAAATCAACGGAAGGGATAAGGAGATATTACTTAAGAATTTGGAAGCTCGGGAGGGAGAATATCCATTAGATCTGGATCAACAAGACTGGTTGATCTCGTGCTTGAATTTCATCATTTCGGAATTCGAGGCGTGGAGAAAGTTATGACGAGAAGGCAAGAATCACGAAATCCTGATGGAATCTGGACCATCAGATTGTGAAAGGATATGGATCATCGATCCGCAGCAAAGAAGTCGCGAGTTCATATTTCAGGGAAAAGGAGGAGCCTTGTATCGTGAACTCCTGAGTCGTGAAACTACGACGCGCTTGGAGGTTGAGCCCTAGGTTGTGGAAGAGAGTCACATTAGAAGGACTTAAGGGAGGAGCTAGAAGTCTGTTAGCCCATTTCAGGGTTTTAGGATCTGAAGGATTCGGGCAACTCAACAACAAGAATCGTGAAGTTGTGAAACCCGATGTGCCCTTTTTGAGAAAAGGTTGTGGTCACATCGATTGGTCACATGGGTAAGAGTTTGTGCCTAGTGATTGTTCGCATAGGCGTAACTCCTAAGAAGGACATGTGGTTACAAGTGTGAAGATTCTAGCTGGGAATCAAAGAGCCATTTCGGCTCAAGGGAGATTAAGAATGATCCTTAGACCGGTAGGTCAAGCAAAAACTGTTGAGGTAGGGGTGTTGCGCCAGGTGGTATCAGAGCTTACAATCATTTTTTCTATAATCAAGGGAGACAAAAGGAAAGTTGTGATTTGAATTATGAGTGGAACAGATTTGAACAATGTCACCCAAAAGACATCAAGACAGACCAATGCCTGATCCAGTTGTGGAAAGGGAAATGAGGGAACTTCGTGCTCGATTAGTTGCTATGGAGACATCACAGAGAAGGGATATTGATGTTGGAGATGTTAGTGAATCCGAAAGTGAGAATGAAGCAAGACCCGACGAAGAAGAAGTTGTAGTCGAAGATGTTGCAGAAGAATGTCTATTCAGATTTGTTGCAAGAATAGGGGCCAGAGAAAAAATGGACATCCCGATGTATGAAGGCAACTTAGAAGTTGAGGAGCTAATAGATTGGTTTAGAGCTCTGGATAAGTACTTTGATTATGAAGATATCGAAGAATATAGGAAAGTAAAACATGTTGTCACTAGATTGAAAGGGCATGTAACACTATGGTGGGATGAACTGTAGGATGACAGGCATTGCAAGGGTAAGCAAAGAATCAAAATTTGGGATACAATGGTTGCAAAGATGAAATCCAAATTCATACCCAAGGATTACCAAATTAATCTATTTCGAAGAATGCAAAATTTGAGACAGAAAGGGATGACAGTGAAAGAATACACTGAAGAGTTTTATCGACTAAACATTAGGGCTGGTCATCGTGAAAGTGATGATGAAAAGGTTGCTAGGTATATGAATGGTCTGAGATATGACATTCAGGATGAGATGAGCATGGTGACTATCAAGAATGTAGAATATTCTTATCAGATAGCTCTGAAAGAAGAAGAAAAATTGGCCCGAAAGCAAGGTCAAAGGGGCAGAGATAGAAGTCAAAGTAGAAGCAAAGAATTTACCCAAGACAGAGTACAAAAGACCAAGGATGAAAAAAAGAAGCCTCATAATCACCCTGAAAGAGGAGGAAGTTCACAGGGAAGACAATATGTCGATAAGAACACTTTTCCACGAGCAAGAGGAAGAGGAAGAGATAGAGGAGGTGAAATAAAGTGTTTTTTCTGTGGAAAGATAGGACACAAATATTTTGAATGTCCTGATAGAAAAAGAGACAGAGGAGATGAAGCTCACATTTCATAAGCGCAGAGGAAAAATGTTGAGGCAAAAGATGTAGAAGGCGGAAGATCCTTAATGATGAGGAAAAATCTCTTGAATCCAAAGAAGGAGATGGAGAATCCATTCCAGAGAAACAGTTTGTTTAGAACTTCTTGCAAGACCAAGGATAGGGTATGCAAGGTGATAGTGGATAGTCGAAGCACATATAATCTAGTATCCACAGAAATGGTCGAGAAGTTGGAATTGGAGACAGTTGCACATCCGAGCCCATACAAGGTTTTGTGGTTTCGAAAAGGACATCAGTTAATAGTCACTAAACAATGCTTAGTTGAATTTAAGATACGGTGATATAGAGATTAGATCTTATGTGATGTTATTCCCATGGATGTTTGTCATCTTTTTTTGGGGAGGTTGTGGCAATATGACAAGAATGTTGTTCATGACATAAGAAAGAATACCTATACCTTGGAGAAGAATGGTAGGGAACATATGTTGATGCCAATTGAAGACAAGAAGGTGAAAGAAGAAATAAGAAATACTATACTACTCATGAGTGGGAAGGAACTTCTTGATGAAGCCAATAAGGGTGAAGACATGCAGTTTTCTATGGTTAGGAAACCTAGAGTCATCTTGACCAATACTTCGATAGATGATCTACCAGAGGAAATTTAGGAACTGCTGGAGAATTTTTTTGATATAGTGGTGGATGATTTACCTTGTTCGTTTCCACCCATCATAATCATAAGCCATCACATCAATCGTATACCAGGAGCGAGCTTACCGAACAAAGAAGCGTATAGATTGACGCCACAGGATAATGAATAAATTAAGAAACAAGTCTAGGATTTGATGGACAAAGGGTTGATTAGAGAAATCTTGAGTCCATGCACTATACCAATAGTGTTAATTCCAAAGAAGGATGGTGGATGGAGAATGTGTATAGACTCAAGGGATATAAACAAAATCACCATCAGGTATAGATTTCCTTTACCAAGGATGGATGACTTGATGGATTGCTTGAGTGGAGATTTTTTTTTTCAAAGATTGATTTGAAAAGAGGATATCATAAAATTAGAATGAGAGAAAGTCATGAATGGAAGACAACATTCAAGACGAATGAAGGGCTGTATGAATGGCTTGTCATGCCATTTGGTTTGATGAATGCGCCAAGTACTTTTATGAGATTGATGAACAAAGTCTTGAAATATTTCATTGGAAAGTTTGTGATCATGTATCTTGATGATATATTGATCTTCATTAAGATTGAGGAAGAACACTTGAGACACATAACTCTAGTGAGGAGGAGATTACAACAAGAGAAATTGCTGATAAATTTGAGAAAGTCTCCTTTCATGAAGAAAGAGCTTGTTTATTTAGGTTTCGTGATCTCCTAGAATGACTTGTAGATGGATCCTGAGAAGGTAAAATCAATCAAAGAATGGCCATCTCCAAATACTATCTTTGAAGTCATAAGCTTCCATGGACTAGCCATTTTTTACAGGAAGTTGATCAGGAATTTTAGTGGAATTTCTACACCAATGATGGACACAATCAAGAAAAGACATAAATCTTTTCATTGCATAGAGGAAGCAGAGAAAAGTTTCAATTTGTTGAAGGAAAAAATAACTGAACAACCAGTTCTTGTTTTTCCATACTTCAGTAAGACATTTCAAGTGAGATGTGACGCAAGTGGATTTGCAGTTGGAGAAGTCTTAAGCCAATATAATAGACCGATTACATACTTAAGTGAGAAGTTGAATGATGCCAAGATGAAGTATTCCACGTATGATAAAGAGTTTTATGCAGTCATACAAGAATTAAAGAAATGGAGGCACTACTTGGTTCCGAAAGAGTTTGTTTTGTATAGCGATAACCATGCCTTACAATTCATAACCAGATAGGAAAAGTTGAACCAGAAACATGTGAAATGGGTTGAATTTATGTAGAACTTTACTTTTGTTATAAAGCACATTTCTAGAACTGCTAACAAGGTTGTTGATGCATTGAGCAGGAAATGTTTGATTCTGTAGGAGTTTTGTGTGAAGACCTTAGGTTTTGATAACCTTAAGGATATGTACAGGGATGATTCAGATTTTAGGGACGCTTATGAAGCATGTGAAAATCTTGTTCTGAGAAACAGAAGCCAATGGATTGAATACTTAATCCAGGATGGATTATTATTCAAAGGAAATCATTTGTGTATTTCGAAGAGTTCTATGAGGGAGAATATTCTGAAAGAAAAACATAGCAGAGGATTAGCTGGAGATTTCGTCCATGACAAAACATTTGCACAACTGAACAATTTATATTATTGGCCAGGGATGAGGACAGATGTCAAGAAATTTGTGAACAGATGCAAAATATGCCAGCACACAAAGGGAAAAAGATAGAATACATGATTGTATCAACCATTGCCAGTAGCAAAGAGGTCATGGGACGCGGTAAGCATGGATTTTCTGTTAGGACTGTCGAGGACACAAAGAGGTTGTGATTCCATATTTGTGGTGGTCGAAAGATTTTCCAAAATGGCACATTTCATTCCATGTCAGAAAACCAATGATGCAACACACATTGCAAGCCTATTTTTCAGAGAAGTTGTTCGACTTCATGGCTTACCCAAGAGTATTGTTTCAGACAGGGATACCAAATTTGTTGGTCATTTCTGGAGGACGCTATGGAAGAAGCTGGGGACTAATTTATCTTTTAGCTCATCATATCACCCTTAGATGGACATGCATACTGAGGTAGTAAATCGAAGTTTGGGAGATTTGTTGAGGAGTTTAGTAGCTGAACATCGCAGTCAGTGGGATCAGATTCTGCCGCAAGTGGAATTTGCATATAATGATTCACCAAATAGGAGCACAAGATAGAGCCCATTCCAGATAATGTATGGAATTCAGCCCAAAAAAGTGTCTGAGTTGAGAGAATTAGATCATAGTGAGTTCATAAGTGTTGGAGCAAAAGATTTTGCAGCAAATATGCAAGAGCTCCACAGTAATATTAAAGAGCGATTGCAGAATTCCAACCAGGAATATAAGCACAGAGAAGATCAGCATAGAAGAGAGCTTCAATTCGAAGTGGGAGATTTAGTTTTAGCGCATCTGAGAAAAGAAATGTTCCCAAGGGAAAAATATAATAAGATGAAGATGAAAAATATAGGGTCGTGTAAGATTTTGAGGAAATTTGAGGTAAATTCTTATGAGATAGAATTTTCATATGGTGTGGGCATATCACCCATATTCAACATAGCAGATATGTATCCTTATAGAGAAAATAAAGCAGAAGGGGAAGAGATTCAACATGAAGTTCAGTGGGTCAAGTAGATGCATGTAGTTGAAAATCCGTAGATGGAAAAGATCATTGATCATAGAGTTATCAAGAAGACCTGTAGGAAGACATATTTTGAATATTTGATAGTGTAAAGGACACCTAATTGAGGATGTTAGTTGGGAAAGTGAAAAAAATATCCAGGAACATGGACAAATGGTGTAGGATCTCATGAAAAAGAGTCCATGAATTTTTTTCATCCAAGGGAGTATGATGCAGGAGCATCGTAAGAAAGCCAACAAAGCAAGCGCAAAAGTGGGGGACAACTAGAAATGCACCAGTGCACATTTTGAGAACGTTTTGAATTTGAAAAGATACAACATTAATGTAATATCTAAGAAGATATTTTTTCTTTTATGGTTTGGAGATTGTAACGCAGATCATGATCGATTTGTCTCATCTGTTGATTGGAGGCAATTAATGTAATCAATGTAAATTAGTTGTAGAGATTTTAATTCGATTATATAGTTAGAGCTATAGGAGGGAAAACTCTAGAAATCTCCCTCGTATGTATTGTATGGTAAGATTATTCTCATTGTGATTGTAAGAGCTGTAGAGAAAGAGAATAGTTGAGAAGAACATACATTGTAGAAGAGTGTATAAGAAGGTAGTTGATGCTATAGAACCCATGTATAGATGCACTTGGATTAATATAAGGAAGCTTTGATCCAAATTTCATGGTGTTTATGAATTTTGTTTACATCTAATGAATGGTATGTTTAAAGTTAATTCTAGTCTTTGTTATGCATTTGTTTCAATGTTGTGTGTGCATGTATGATTTCATGTTGAATGTATGAAGTCTGTGAGAGGGAGAGTATGAGTTTCAATTGTTTCTGAGTTTTACCTCAGACAAGATCAGGAGAGATACCATTGTTMTCGTATCAACAAAAGTGAAGGTATATCATAGAGTCATGCAAGGTGTGCACAKGATGGTTGAAGTCATAGAATTTTTCAACCCAAGTGAATGGTTGAAGAATTTTTCTTGCAAGGAGTGCACRGAAGAGGAAGACATCAGATAATCAGTGATTATCATGAACGCCACAAAGAGTGCATGCAAGAATCCCTTGGAATCCTTGAGTTTGCAGCTAKAACCAAGTTCAAGAGGGATAGAGACCTTGAAGGATTYGAAGGAAAGACGAGGGTTGAAGTCACCTTGCAGAAGTCAAGTTGAGAAGAAGACATAAGCATCAAGAAATTGAACGGAYGGTTGAAGTTTCTCGGAGGGATAACTACTGATTTCTCGTGGACCCTTGGATCTCATAGATTAGTGGAAAGTCTAAGGAGAGAGTCCTTAATCATTTGGAAGCTCAGGAGGGATAATAGTTGTTAGATCTGGATCAACAAGAGTYRTTGATCTCGTTCTTGAATTTATTCATTTCGAAATTCGGGGCATGGAGAAAGTTGTGATGAGAAGGCAAGAATCAAGAAATCCTGACAAAATATAGACCTTCAAACCRTGGAAGGATTTGGACCGTCGATACGCAGCAAAGAAGTGGCTAGTTTGGACTTTGGGGAAAAGGAGCAGCCTTGTATCGTGAAATCTYGAGTCACGAAATTCCGACACACTTGGAGGTTGAGCCCTAGGTTGTGGCATAGAGTCACATCAAAAGGACTTAAGGGAGGATCTAGAAGTCCATTAGCCTATTTTAAGGTTTCAGGATCTGAAGGAGTCGGGGAACTCAACAACAGTAATCGCGAAGTCGTGAAACCCGACGTGCCATTTTTGGGAAAAGGTTGTGGTCACATTGGTTGGTCACGTGGGTAAGGGTCCACACCTAGTGCTTGTTCTCATAGGCGTAACTCCTAAGAAGGACCTGTGGTTACAAGTGTGAAGATTCCAGCTGGGAATCGAAGAGCCATTTCAGCTCAAGGGAGATTAAGAATGATCCTTAGACCGAGAGGTCAAGCAGAACCTGTTGAGGTAGGGGTGTTGCACCACCATTACACAATAACTACGCCCCCATTTACACATTAGAACCACCACCATTGGCACAACAAAAATGCTACCCATTACATAGTAATTACGCCCCCATTTACATAGTATAACCACCACCATTGGCACAACAAAAATACTTCCCATTATACAGTAAATATTCCCCCATTTACACAGTAGAACCACCACCATTGGCACAAAAAAGACGCTACCCATTACACAGTAAATACGCAGGAATTCAAGTATAATTTTGTTGTTGTTCAAGTGTAAAAACACAACCATTCAAGGTGAAATTTTCGTTGTTATTCAAGGCATAAATTTACTATTATTCAAGTGTAAAAATGCAGGCATTCATGGTAACATTTTCATTGTTAGCCAAGGCATAAATTTACTGTCATTCAAGTGTAAAAAAGAAGGCATGCAAGGTAAAATTTTCGTTGTTATTCAAGTCATAAATTTACTATCATTCAAGTGTAAAAATGCAGGCATTCAAAGTAAAATTTTTGATGTTATCTAAAGCATAAATTTACTTTCATTCAAGTGTAAAAACACAATCAATATATAAATTCAAATGTTGTCATTCACATATTAATAACACTGAGATTTTACCAATCAAGGAGCTGGGAACTGTCATTAAAATCGCAGAGAATAAAATGGCATCCAAAAACGCAGAGGTGATATGAAAAACACAGAGAGTATTAAGTTGTTCGCAAAGAGAAATGATAAACAATAAGTAGAGATACACAATCACAAGAAGGCGCAAAGACAATCATTCAACCATGAATCAATCAAACACAAAGATAAGTAATTGGTAGACATCTGGGCAAAATTATCCTTCGCTCATCATTCATGCACATAAAAGTAGAGCATTAGAATCTATAGGTCTTTAAACACCGAAGTGATGACCATCGATTCGACTCCTAGCCGACTGCCCAAGCATTGACTAATGACCTAAGGATAAGGCGGAAGATAAAGAAAAATCTCTTCATAATAATCAATAAAACCCACACAGATAAGTTATTGAAATCAGAAGTTGGGTTCGCCAAGGGAAATCCATTTAAAAGACAACAAGCAAGGGGATTACAATACCATAGGAAACCAGGTGTTACACAATATTTTTGACACTCTTATGATTGTTAATGATGTAAAGCTATCCTTTGTATTTATAAGGATCAGTGGCTTGAATTCTTGAAGAAATAAGGGAGAAGAACTTTGCCTGAGAGAAGAAGTTGTATTTTCCTTTGTAAAAATCTTATTAAGGGAGATTTCCGCAGGTTGCACTATATCTAGGGTGTGGAAATTCTTGTACGTGGGAAAAATGAGCGTCTTATCGATGCTTCTAGAAGGAGAATCTTATATGGTGAGGTGGCCTCCGAACAGTTTGGATCTTACTCGCTTTCATGATTTAGTGGGATCATCCTAACCTCCTCACCTTATCCTCTTCATCTTATAAAAGGAGATGATCTCTCATGGAGAAAGATAGATTGGTTTGTTATTGAGTTTTGTAGCTTGGGGTTTTTGGAGCTTGTATGTTGGCTTTGATCTTTTCTTTGTCAAGATAGATTGTGAGTAGCTATCAGATCTATAGTCTCAGAATCTTTGGATTAGAAGTGTGTGTGAAGCAAGGAACTGTTGGAAGGAACCTGACAACATCAAGGCATTTGGTTGTATCTTTCAACCACATTATATAATACAGTGGCATGTTTCCTTCTCATAAAATCATTCTCATTTTATTACATGACTCCTTGATCACATGTATAAGATTTCATTGAGTATACTAGTGTTGCTTTCACTTTGGTTGGTTTGTGTCATTATAGATCCAATATCACAAGAGCATCGAAGCAGAGCGTGGACAACAAAGATATAAGGAAGCGATATTCAAAGGTATGGCATTCATCTCTTGTTTGATAGTAAATTCGATGATTAGAGCTTAGGGAAAGCGCCATGTCTTGTCTTGTTTTTTTCTAGATATAGGTGGATCTAGGGGGATTGATTTGTGTCCACACTTAACAATTAGCTCAATAAAAAAATTGGCATATCCACTGGGGAATGGATTGTTTTCCTAGTTTTCTTTGCTTTCTTGCTTTGATTGTCTGGGTTCTATTTTCCGAGTCACTAGGAGATCCAGCTTGACTCTCTGACTATTAAATTTCACTGGAAAACCCTCATGTTTTTTATTTTCATTTGATCACTGCACTCTGCTTTGGGGGATAGTGCGACAATATAGGATCGACGCACCCTACCTTTTGACACAGTGCGATGTTTCCTCACTGTATCTGTTCTCTGGCCTGCGATGATCAAGGATTTCTGCACTTTGTTGGTCTGGTAGCCTGCGACGACTGTGAAAAAATTCATTTTTGATGGTTTTTCTTGCTTGGATCTTAGATATGGTTTTGGGGTGATTTGTTGGGTCTGATCACAGTCTACTTGACAACTTAGAATATGTTTTTAGCCTTCTTTTCTTGGTTTTTTCTTTGTTTGATTTTGAAATATTTTGTCTCTTTCTTTGAGTGTCTTTCAATTACAAAGCATTGTTTTTCTTTAGAATTGTTTAGTGAACATAACACTTCTTTTTTCTGAATAACTCGTGTTAAAAGAGAAACTTTGTTTGGTTTTCTTTTGTTTTGAAGAAGTTCTCTATTTATTTTAGTGTCTCTTTGAAACAAAAAACTTTTTAATTTCTTGCTTTATATTAGATTGGGGGCATTTTTTGCATTTGAAGTAGTGAAATTTCATGATTTTTGGCGTTTTTGGTATTGAATTCTAAAAAACAATTTCCCCCTCATGGCCAGAGAGGGGGTGGGGAGAATTATGTATTGGTGTACAGTCGTTTTTGCTCAGTTCTTGGGAATCTTGATATTGATGAGTTTAATAAAATTTTGGGACATTGTGCATCTGAGAATGATAAACTTTTTCTCCTTCTCGTAATATAGCTTTCATCGAAGTGAAATATTTGCATTCTCATTTCTTTGCATTGTTTAGAGTCGGTCAAAACATCATCTCGTCCATGCCATTTTCTTCTTGAGTAACAACAACCTTAAAAATAAAGTGCTTATAAAAATTGATTAGACATTTTTATATTTTATGGTAAAAAACCTACATTAGATTGGTGGTAGGGCTTTGGAATAGGTGTGAAATATAACTTTCCAAAGTTGCAAACAAACATAGAATCTTGCGTTAGGGAGCTCTCAAATCCACTTGCTACATTTTTTCCTGGGAAGCCCTTCTAACATAAGGGTCAATCACGAGATCGCATTAAGACTGGCAGAGTTACTCACCTTGCTTTGTTGGTCTTGGTGTAGAGATTGTGTGTATTATGGGGGTCGCTTGAAAGGTATACTCACAATGATGAGTGGAGTCCTTTCGAGTTTATTTTGGGATAGATACCCTGACCTTGCGTAGGGATCGAACTGTCGACTTTTCCCCCAGGCATCACTGTTGTAGTTGGTAACCTTACTGGCCTATCTCTTTAGGTTCTTTACATGAGGTGACTGTGGAGGGGAAAGTATTCACTATACCTGGAATCGACGTTGTCCAACATCACTCGAGCTTCTTGGAGGGTATACCCACATTTATGTGTGAGATATTGCACTAGGGTGTAAGTCCTTTAATAAGGTCATCAGTGTAACTTTTCCACCCGCTCTATCTCAACATCTTCTTACTTTGTTCTCGCGACGTTGGATTTCATCACCAACTAGTGTGCTCATTGTGAGAAGGTTTTGTTTGCTTGCTTCCTTACTAGATTTTTAATGTGTGTTGTTTGTTTTCCCTAGCAGAATCTAGGTTGGATTTCTGTTAAATGGCGTCAGTTCCTGGAATGACCCCTTTTCAAGGGAACCTTTTGTTTTTCCTTCCTACGGAAAGATTGGTCCTCCTCACGTCGCTACTTTGAGCCTTCCAAGTCTCACAATTGGATTACCGGTATAGTTGTTTTCCACTCAGGTAATCCCGAATGCAGTTAGTTCTTCAGTTATAAGCACTTCCCCCCAGGAACATCAACCTCATGTTGATCCTTCACCTTCTTTCACTAGTAAGATCTTCTTCACCTTGTTTACCTGTAAGGTCTTCTTTCGTTTCATATTCTTCTCCGAGTGAAAGCTCTGAAGCTAGTAACCCGGTGGATAAGAAGAAGAAGAAGAATAAAAATAGGAAAGGGTCTAAACTTCCAACCACTGCTAGACATGTTGGAAATAAACCAGTTACTGTTAATCATGTTGGGAGTGTTGATGATGCCAAGATCACCCAAACAACCCATAAGCCCAAGTACCCTTGCAGGATTTGTAAAGGTAGCCATCTTCTGAAGGATTTCCATGGTCTATCCAAGGTTATAGAAGCATGTTTTACACACCCTAACCAATCCATGTTGTAATCCTCTAAACAACATGTTGATGATCTCCAGTCAGCTAGTCACAATATGGTTGGGAAAAAGAAAAATAGGGTCAAATTATCATGTATGTTATGCAAAGGGAGTCATATCACTCACTTTTTCCCTCGTATGGACAAATCCTTGAAATTACTAGAAGACATGACTATTTCACAACCTCATATTTGGACTGCTTATCACAAGATTACTCTCGACCCACCTGTAGTTGATGGAATGATCAATCTGACCCCTTCGTCGTTCAGTCTAGTTGATCATGTAGTCAATTTGGTCATGTCCTTAGTTGAACCAGTTGACAAAGTGGTCGATATGAGCCCATCCTCGGTCAAACCCACTCTCCTTATAGAGAGTGGAATCCTAGTGGTCGATCTGTTTCCACCTGTTGACCCTATTCTCCCTTCAAAGAATGAAACCCAAGTGGTCGATTTGATGTCATTATTAGTCGATCCTACTCTCCTAACTAAGAGTAAACCTGATATTGCCCACGTTTTTCTCGTTGATACAGACTCTACCCTGATAGGGGGAATTCCTCCTTCTCCCGTGGAACCCCCTCCAAATAATGAGGCCATCCTTTTTGATTGGGGTGTGCTAACTGGACCTCGTCTTCCCTCTCAGATTCCTTTCCAGATTACAATACAGGTTTGTGGTCGGGACATTCCTCAAACGATGATAGATGAAGGTTCATCTATTAGTATTTTGTCCTCTATTTCTTGGAAAGCTTTAGGATATCCTCAGCTTGTGCCAATTACGTAAAATCTGTTAGATTTTAACAGAAGAACCAGTCAACGTTTAGGGACCCTTCCTCAGTTTCTTATAACTTTGGTAGGGAAAATTGTCTTTATTGATGTCATGGTCATCCAAGACCCCTTGGATTTCTCTTTACTCCTTGGGCGATATTATGTCTATGCCATGAAATCTATTGTGTCCACTCTTTTTTGTGTGATATCTTTCCCTCACGATGGAATAATGGTCACTATTGAGCAACTTTCGTTTGTTGGTCCTGACTTGAATGTTAACTCAATGACCTCCCTAAACGATTCTTATATGCAGATAGTATCGCCCTTGCCACATGTCAATTATGTGGCGTTGTATCCCATACCTCCAACTGTTGATGACGATAAGCCTCTCACTGTAAGCTCAGTATATTATGACCTAGATCCAGTAGTTGACATTGTTATCTCTTCGATTGGGTACTTTGAGCTTGATCTCCTTACCCCTATTGTGACTCTCGACATGGGTTCCTTCCAGAGTGTGTTTCTTCCATCGAGTGAAGATCTCTTGGAGGCCATGATTGAGTTTCGTCCCTTGACATGGTGTCCTTCCAGAGCATTGTCCTCTTGGAAGCCATGATCAAGAAGAGATCTTGAGAATGCTTTTATGATTTCAGGCTCATTAAAAAATGAAACCATCCTTAAGCATGGTTTTCTTATTTCAAACTCGTTAAAAAATGAAACCAGTTGTGAGGATAGTTTTCACGTCTCCATAGAAACCTCACTAAAAAATGAAACAGAGCTTACGAGCATAGTTCTTTTTTCTGTGTCAAGCTTGTTAAAAAATGAAACAGAGCTTACGATCATAGTTCTTGTTTCTGTGTCAATCTTGTTAAAAAATGAAATAAAGCTTACGAGCATAGTTCTTGTTTCCATGTCAAGATCATTAAAAATTGAAACAGTGGTCCAGGGATTGAACCTGGATTCATGAGCATAGATCTTATTCCTGTGTCAAGCTCGTTAAAAATTGAAATAGATTTTTTTTCCCCTCTACGATTGAGTCAAGTACTTCGTTATGTATGGTATTTGAAGCTTCTTTTCTGCCTCTTGTGTCATTGGACGAACCGAATCTTGGGGGAAAATCCTTCCAACCTCTGGACTTCATGCTGAAGTTAAGCCGCTAGCTTCTTAATTTGGGGGCTACGTACCAACCATCCCTAGATTCTGTGTTGGGATGTCACAAGCATAGTTTTATCTAGTTCAATATTGTGTAAAAATGAAACCACCTAAGCATAGTTTCCTCTGGTTCAAGATTTTGTAAAAATGAAACTAGGTTCAAGCATAGTTTTGGCCAGTTTTAATCTTGTGTAAAAATAAAATATATCCCAAGCATAATTTTGTTTTGTTTTAAGCTTGCGTAAAAATGAAAACAATCCTGAGCTTAGTCTTTGTTCTTTCTCATGCTCGTAAATACATGAGAATAAGTTACCAATCTTAGTCTTTGTTCTTTCTCGTGCTCATAAATACCTGAGAATATAACCAAGTAAAGTTTTATCACTTTTTCAGACTCGTAAAGGTTATATGAAAAAGGAACCCATTGGAGTTCCCTTTAAGCTCTTTTTAGATTCTCTAAACATGAAAATATTGTTGAGCGATATTGCTCTTTTCACGCTCATTAAAGTATTAGAAAGAACATCGAGCGAGCGGTAAATTATCACTTTTTCAGTCTCGTCAGATTAATTTACGAAAAAGGACCTTGTGGAGTTTTCTTTAAGTGTTTTTCAGAATCTCTAAACATGAAAAACCCTGTGAGTTTTCTTTCTTTTGACTCATAAAACAAACATAGAAAGTCCCATATGGGACCGAACCACTCCTTCCTAGGGTTCGTTAAACATACTCCGAGGGACTCACCTGAAGGATGAGCTTATAGTTCAGGCATATGTTATCCTCCTCAAGCTTGTGTAAAAATAAACAGGTACTCACTAGAAATGGTGGGGGGGAATTGGGAAAGAAATGTGCCTAAACTTGTATTCTATGGAAGAGTCACTTTTGAACATGACACCCTTTCACTCACTTTGTGTCTAGGTTGGAAAATACACTTGTCTCTTGATCATACTCCTTTATAAGATTACAAATTGGTCTGTGATCCCTGTTCTTAAGTCAGTGTTCCCAAGACAATTGTCGTGTCGTCAATATGTTTAAAGAGAAGTTCAACCCAGAAAGCCTTCTATTGTGTCAACCATTTCTGCAGTCCTTAAGCCTTCTATTGCGTCGACCATCCCTGAGTCAGTCCCGAGTTACTGGTTACTCTGATCTACCTCAATTATTTTTACCCATTTCATGTCATTGATGGGGGATACATTAAGGCGCTCCTGTGATGGGTCTTTTCCTATTGAATCCAACTCATTATCCAAGAATTAGACTTAGAGACTAATCAATACCTTGGAACTTGCATGCCTCAATGGTAAGTTTCCTTGCTTTCGACAGTGGTTTTTCATTATTTACCCCTGATCGGGAGATTCCGCTGAGTGTTCGACTTCATCTCATTAATTCACATCCGTTGGATTGTACCAGAGTACCTTGGGAGTCATTGAAATTAATGGTGATTTCCCTCGCACTTGTTAACAGTATTCATTAATGATCGGTAATCAAGTGGTTTCTACCATGTTCGACTTCAACACATGTATTTACATCATTATATTCGTACTATAGAGTGGTGGAGATGAAGACCCTGGATATTTTTTGATAGATTCTGGTTGCGTTGGAGTATATTTAGTTTGTACTGTTGCATAGATCCACATTTTATGTCTCATGGATATGTTCAAATCTGAGTCTTTAACACATAGATCCACAATGTATTTTTGGTGGCTATGTTCAGATTTGAGTCATATTGGCATGGATCCACAATGTATGTTTGGTGGCCATGACGTGTCTTACTTGACATGGATCTTTTCATGTCAGCATTTATGCTTTGATTCATTTATGTTCTGAGTATGGGAATTCCTACCTCAGTGATGATATATTATTGTACTGCATTTCCTTGTTTGTTGGCAGGTTTCTGACCGACTGTTCCTTGTTATCTACACACTCGATAAAGTATTTCATCTATCACTCTATTCTAACTTTATACTTTGGGGGGCTCTCTGTTACACATTATTTTCATCAATATAATGACCATTAATGATGTAAAACTATCCTTTGTCTTTATAAGGATCAGTGGTCTAAAATCCTTAAGAAAGAAGGGAGAAGAACTTTGCCTGAGAGAAGAAGTTGTATTTTCCTTTGTAAAAATCCTATTAAGGAAGATTTATGTAGGCTACACTATGCGCAGGGTGCGACAATGCCTAATTTCCGCACCCTTCTCTAAATCTATATTGCGGAGTTTTCGTGGGCTGCACTATAGCTAGGGTGCAGAAATTTCGGTATGTGGGAAAAATGAGCGTCTTCTCGATGCTTCTAGAAGGAGAAGCTTCTATGGTGAGGTGGCCTCCGAATGGTTTGGATCTTACTCACTTTCATGATTTAGTGGGATCATCCTAACCTCCTCACCTTATCATCTTCATCTTATAAAAGGAGAGGAGATCTCATGGAGAAAGTTAGATTGGCTTGTTATTGAGTTTTGTAGCTTGGAGTTTTTGGAGCTTGTATGTTGGCTTTGAGCTTTGCTTTGTCAAGATAGATTGTGAGTAGCTATCAGATCTACAGTCTCAGAATCCATGGATTAGAAGTGTGTGTGAAGCAAGGAACTATTGGAAGGAACCTGACAACATAAAGGCATCTAGTTGTATCTTTCTTCCACATTATATAATACAGTGGCATGTTTATTTCTCATAAAATCATTTTCATTTTATTACATGACTCCTTGATTACATGTATAAGCTTTCATTGAGTATACTATTGTTTCTTTCACTTTGGTTGGTTTGTGTCATTGCATATCCAATATCACAAGATCATCAGAGCGAAGCGAGGACAACAAATATATAAGGAAGCGATATTCAAAGGTATGTCATTCATCTCTTGTTTGATAGTAAATTCAATGATTAGAGCTTGGGGAAAGCGTCATGTCCTGTCTTGTTTTGTTCTAGATCTAGGTGGATCTAGGGGGATTGATTTGTGTATGCACTTAACAATTATCCTGATAACAACAGGTGCAAGAGAGTGTAAGGAAATGAACTCTTAAACCAATCATAGAGAAATAACATGTTTAAATTTAATTCCATTGCAAGTAACAATTTAAATCGACGTACCTTAGCTAAACACGAATGCTCCATAGTTTATGTCCTGCGCGTGCTCCGTCCAACTTTCGCTTGTCGACCGATGTGACCTCACCGCTACCTCCCAGGAAACGCTAGGGGTACTCTTCTTTCCCCTAATCCCCCAGATCCACAAAGGGGCCATGTACACAATACCATAGAACCATTAGCACCCAGCTCACCTCGCAAGGTTGAGCTACCACTCGTGACCCGAGCTGGGTATCCCAACTCCCACAAGATAATTTCAGTCAAGACAAAACTTTAGCAGCGTAACGTTACGCATAAAGATAATATCCATACTCCTCCTCCACCCTTTTTATAGAGTTTTTAAGTTCTTTATTTCCCATATTCCCATTTAATTTCTTTTTCATTAAATTAATCACAAAAACCTGTTGATTAAGGTTTGTTGTCATTGATGTCAACCCTTGAAGAAAGCCCCGTAGCACAAATTTTTGGGTAATAAACCCAATATTTTTTTATGTAAATATGACTCATTATTGTTTTTTCATGGTTGATAAGAAGTAAATATGGATGAACTCCAAAGTGGTCCCCTTATGGTGAAATCCCTCATGGGAAGACGCTTTGTGGAGTAAGAGAACCCATGCTTAATTGTGGAA
>ML794513.1:645111-657684 GCA_009831015.1 Picea engelmannii
AAATAAGGAAAGTGGGCCAAGTGACCTAGAAGATGTTTTTAAGGAAGCTACTTGGAGAGTATAAATAAGAGGCAAGGCTCTCTCATTTGTATCACACTTGAGCATATTGAATATCTATATGTGTCTGAGGTAACCAAGGATATATAAACTGGGATTCTGAGTGAAGGTGAAGAAAAGAAGGCCAAAATGCAAGGAAGGATAAATTCTTTTGATGGTGCTTTCTAAGGTATGTTATTTACAGGTCATCTCACCATTTTCGCTATAACATTTTTTTCTATAATGATTCAGACCATGAAATTGATATGAAAGAGATACAACATATCCAAGTATCTGTGGTAAAAAATTCAGCTTGTGGGTCGTTGTATTTTTGGAGTTACACTCCGTGGAAAATAGGGTTTGTGGCCAGTCCGGAAACTAGTCAAAATCAGGTGTTTCGGGTAAAAATGTCATAACTTATTCATAACAAATCTAAATTCAGTGAGACAAAATGTGTTGGTTAGGTTACATTCGATAGTATTCTTTGTAATATTTTCAGATCAATTCATCAAACATTTTGTGCGGGGCACGCTCTATAAGGTCGCTCTCTAGAATAAGCCAGAATTCAGCAAGATATGTCATTTTTTCTATAACTCCTTTTATGAGAGGTTCCAAGTAGTGACACTTGGAGGAATTGCATAAAACACACTAAAGATCATTGTATATCAGTTTCATATATTTATACATTACAGGTTCAATGTTATGATTACTTCAAGTTAGGGTTGTTGACTAATCCAAAACTAGGCATGCGAGAATAAAGAAAAGTTTGATCAAAATGCTAGTCTCTTGTTTTTAAAGTTAAGGAAGGTTTACAGGAGTGTGATCATATACACCAGGTCTATTACAGAACTACAAATCAGATTTGGATGATGAAATTGATGAGGGATTTTGTTTGTGGTACATGTTGAGTACATGGTTGAGACAAGTAGTTGATGAGTTGGCGCACATACATGAGGTGTATAGTTGATGATGTTGGCACATATTGATGAGTCATAGTTGATGAGTAGTTGACACATGATTGGTGCATACTTGGTACATGGTTGGATGCACTTTTTTATGGTACAGGTTGATTACAGGTTGGTGCATGGTTGATGCACTTGTTTATGGTACAGGTTGATTACAGGTTGAGGTACATGTTGATGCATGGTTGATGCATGGTTCATATTTATTGGTATAGGTTTACAGCGGTATATATCACAGTGATAGTGTGACAGTGGTTCCATCATTCTACTTCTACTTCAGGGTGGTAGGACAGGGCAAGGACAGGTGGTTGTAGCCGGAGAACATTGGGGGTTGTAGCCTCCTTCTGGTTGTAGCCAGAGAATTGGGGAGTTGGAGATTCCCTCAAGTTGTAGCCTGAGAAACTAGGGGGTTGGAGCCTCCTTCCAGTTGCAGCTAGAAAACAAAGGAAGTTGGTGCTTCCAATGAATGTAATTCTTCAAGACATATAAGAAAAAGCATTAAGTGGTTTTCTCCTGATTTAGGTTTCCACGTAAAACATTGGTGTACTGTGTATGTGTGTGATTGTTTATTTTTTACTGCTCATTATTGGATAATAATTCTACATTGATATAACATTTGAATAAAAAGGATTATAATTACACTATTACAGATTCACCCCCCCTCTCAGTAATCTAACAAAACCTCCCCCATACACATGTCACCCATACCCCTAGTTGCACCAAAAAATTAATTTCATTAATTATTTAATTATTCCTATTTCCCTCACCCACCTAAAAGCATTCCTAAAAATGCTTCTTAGTGTCCCAATATTCCATTACAAATCTTAGATGACTTACGCCTTACTAAATTCTTAGTAGAGTTCAAAAAATAGCAAGTTTCCAAGGCAAGATTCCTTACTAAGTTAGACATTCAGCTTTTTATTTATGTTTCCCCTTTTCTTTATGTTTCCCCTTTTCTCTTTAGTTTCCTGTTTCTTTTTAAGTTTCCCTCTTTTCCCTTTTTAGCTAAAACTCAATTTAGCAAGTGTAGAAAAACAACCTTTTACCCCTTTTTCTTTTTAATTAAAAATTTAATTAGCATATGTAGATAACAAAATCATTTCCCTTTATAATTTTAAATCCCCATTATAATTTGATTTTAATAAATTAATCGAATTTCTTACCCCCTTCTTGTTACATGTTTACTTATGATTATTATTTTGTACCACGTGTGTTGCTTGAACCTAGATTTTAATTTCACTAGGTTGGGTGACATTTTAATTAGGGAAATTGTTTTAAATCTTACTTATCACATCATTCATTTTAAGGTCGTCTAGGTTTATTCACCTTCCATTTAAAACGTGATGTGCCCTTCAGGACGCACTAGGTGCTCCAAGGGTGCTACTCACCTCTTTTTATTTTCCTTGTGTGATGTGCCCTTCAGGACGCACTACGTGCTCCAAGGGTGCCACTCACCTCTTGAATGACTTGGTAGACATAAAAAAAAACATGGAGTCAATACTCCACTAGGTGATATTGTGGGAGACTAAGGGCCTTTAACGAATAAGGCCCCTATCTTATTACGTGCCCCTTAGAATCATCGTGAGCGACTGTCGTAGTCTGTCCTCATGACAACGTGGGTCTTCTCGAATTAGGTAATCATTAACCTACATTTCGAGCCACGGCGGGAGTGCTAGTAGGTTGTGGCAGGGTTGTTGTCCACACCTCTCCCTCAAAGTCTTTAGTTGTCGTGTGTGACCCCTCTACTCCTCATGTGAGTCTAATCGGAAAGATATCGTTAGCCTACATCATCAACGAATAATGTCAGTAATAATAATCAATCATATTAACATCTAATCATATGTACATATGTCATATCAACAACAATCAAACCCCAATAGTCCACTCCCTGACTTAATCTAGAGTCCAAGGGGTTTCATCAATGCCTCTGCATCCTCGAGGTCCAAAGTCCTGCACACTCAGGAGAACCCAGTCAATAGCACCTGTCTATGTCAATACAACAAAATGACGTATCATCATAGCCATAATGCCTCATAATCATAATCAAACGGCCAATAGTATAATAATTTGGATCACTTGCAAGCAAGTGTCCTCAAAGAATATGTTCTCTCAATGCGCGCAAGAGCAGGATGTTATAATTGATGAGGGATTTTGGTTGAGGTCGAGGTACAGGTTGGTGCATGGTGATGCACTTGTTTATGGTACAGGTTGATTACAGGTTGAGGTACAGGTTGAAGCATGGTTCAGGTTATTGGTACAGGTTGTTTGGTGCAGGTTGATTGGTACAGGTTTACAATAGTATATCTCAAAATGATAGTGTGACAGTGGTTCCATAATTTTACTCATACGTCAGGGTGGTTGGGCGGGGAAAGGACAGGTGGTTGTGGCCACATTTCGATTGTAGCCGGAGAACATAGGGTCTTGTAGCCTCCTTCTAGTTGTAGCCAGAGAATTGGAGAGTTGGAGCTTCTCTCAGGTTGTAGCCTGAGAAACTAGGGGGTTGGAGCCTCCTTCCAGTTGTAGTTGGAAAACAAAGGAATTTGGTGCTTCCAATTAATGTAATTCTTCAAGACATATAAGAAAACTCATTCTGTGGTTTTCTCTCGCTTTGGGTTTCCACGTAAAAACACTGGTGCACTGGTGTACTCTGCAAATATTGAATGATAATGCTACATTGATATAACACTTTCATTATATGGTTAAAAAGGATTAGATTTATCTATTATCGATTCACCCCCCTTCTCAGTAATCCAACAGTGTCATCCATACAATGCCACGTGTCAAATCCGTACAGGTGCCAACTCAGCCCAAAAATGCCAAATTTGAGTGACACATGTCACCTCATAGTGATGCCATTTCAACATGATGATGTCATGCTGATGTCACCTATCATACTGTTGATTTCATCAGTACGACCTGTTGACTTTGACCAGTTGACTTTTTTGTCTGTTTGGGAAATCATTCATAATGCGATAACTTTTGCATACGACATCCATTTGCGAAAACAATTATACGGTCAGAATCAGTGCGATGAGACAAACACAATGGTGTTGGTTTCATCCGATTCTAAGAAATTTTACTTTTAGGCCTTCCTGGATCCATTTTGGATCAACAGAGAGAGGCTTGCATTGCAGAGTGGCTAGGAAAGATGGGGAAGTATGTCATGATGTATCTATTGTAAGCGCAGTGTGCAAGCCTGAGATAATTGCACAAAGAATAATAAAGAATCCAGTTGTTGTGGATGTATCCCAAAGTTGGGATGAACCACGTTCAATTCCATGTCTAAATGTCTTTTTATGCAATTTTTCATGAGTTTTCTATTTATGCATAACTAGATCTAGATCTGTGTAGCAAATGATTGATGTGTGGTAAATATGAATGTTACAGTGAATAGTTTTTGTTGCAATATGTGTCACAAAGATGATGCATAATTAAAGTTTACTAATTAATCAAGGGAAATAGATACAAAGTACCACACACATGGTAGATAAATAATAATGAACATGATGATAGCCTCCCATCCCCACATCCATGTAGAAACTTGGTTCCTGCAACCCCAATAGATTCCTCAGGTGATACTTCGCTTACATGCAAGTGATGTCAAAAGGGACAGTGTCTACAAGGTTTGTCGGTAGACTAAACTGAACCCAGGGTTGCTCTCAACTGTCTGACTAATGTTGGTTGTTGTAAATCTAAAATAACTGCAATCTTGGCAGGATCCATTAATAAGCCTTGCTTACATACCACATGGGCAAAAAAATTTCCAAAAGGCATGCAAAAAATACATTTCTTCAAGTTCAGTGAAAGATGACATTGTCTACACCTATCCAACATTAACCTGAGTACTTCTATGTGATATTTCAATAAAATAAACACAACACAATCATCTAAGTACACTTCAAGGAACTTATGAATAAATTCCTTAAAAGTTGCAACAACAACGTTTGAAAAACTACAAGTGCATTCTTAAGTCCAAAGGGCATCACTGTGTACTGATAACTTCCCCACTCTATTGCAAAAGTAGTATTATACCCATATTCCTACGCAATCCTTATTTGGTGATATATTGAGAATCCATCTATGAAATAATATGTGTCATGCCCTCCCACATTCTCTAGATATTCATCTATAAACAATGCTGGAAATCGATCATGCAGACATGAATCATTTAGCTTCCTTAGGTCTACACAAATCTTGATTCCTCTTATTTTCTTATCTTGTACCACCATTGGACTTATCCATTCTGATTCCACTACTGGGTCAATAATCCCTACTTCCAACATTCAGTCTATCTCAGATTTCACCTTCTCTTTATACTTTGGATTTAACCTATAGGGTCTCTATCGCATTGGATTAGGATATGATTTCAAAGGGATATTCATTTCTCCTAAATCACTATCTATCCCCTTCATCTCTAAGAATGTATTTGGGAATAGATCATGATAATCGCGCAGTAAAATTGCAATCTTCTCCACAATTTCATCATTCCAATAATCACCTATCTACGCAAACTTTGGGTTTTCCTTTGTCATAATATTTACCTTTTATGTATTTTGTGGCTATGTATACAAAGCATATTCAAGCTCTGGCCCTTATACTACGTGTTCCCCCTCAGTTTCAAGGACTTGTATATTCCTTGGATCTTCCTCGTCATGTTATTCTTTAGCAACATTGTAACATTCCAGTAATTCATGGACAATAATAGAATCTCTATGCACACTATACACATGTACTACCTCCATTGGCCCTTCTTCCAGAAATATCTTGGTTCAAATGACCTGTAACGCTACATCTACTAATGGATATTCATGTTCAAAAGTAAATGTTACCTTGAACCTCTAAGTTAACTCGTCCTAGTCTATTGTTTCTCTGCGCATTTTTAACTACAGGTACTCATTCTTAGGAATTGTATCTGGTGCATGTATAAACCTGTGCGTCCATTCATTCTTCAGTTTCAATCCCCATATGTTTCTACACTGCAAAATATGATCTACTAGGTTGCTTACCCCTGTATACTTATGCACAATATACTCCACCTCTTTACCAAATCTTACTTGCATTAGTCTTTTACATTGCGACCAGTCTTCCATTCCCTCTTTATGTGCAACCCACCATCTAGTTGGAGTGGCCTTCAAGACAACATATAATGCCAACAATATTTTTTATTCAGGTACATGTAAATCAAACGCCATTAAAAATAATCTTATATCAGTCAATATATCATACTTTGGTGGGTCACATAGATCTGTTCCAATCCAACGCAATGATCGAATTATGCGTGCACATTATCTAGTTGATAATTCATGCATCCTCTTATGCCAATGTTATATACCTTCCTATGAATTTTACGCACATGAGATAGTGATTCTCTAATTGATTGCACCATATGCAGTGGAGTTAACATAGTCATACATTCACGTAGTCATATTATACAAATTGTCAATTTTGTTCCCTCAAGCTGGTTCGATATACCTTTTTTCTTCTGTTGGATCCAATGGTGCAATAACCTTCAAGTCCCCTACCTCAAATATCATTTCACTCCTTTTCATATTAATGATCACCTGATTATCAAAGGCCCATTCAAGTCCCATCAGTAATGGATATGGATGATTATCATCCATGATTTCAATGACTTCAAAATATGCTATACTGTGCACCCCATCTATATTCACAGGTACTCATGTCAATCGACCAATCAGGACTATCTTGTGTTGGTTTACCAATATTTACTGGACATGAGATGAGATCAACTTTGGTTTCCCCAAAATTTCCCATGTTTTATTTGGTAATACATTTACATCCAAAACCAAGTCTAAAATAACGTTATCCACATCATATTCCCCAATTTTCACACTTAGTATGAACTCTCTATTGGTCCTATTTTTATGCAGTACCTGATTCACTACCCTCTATGCAGAAGGAATTTCCCTTTCTTGTGCACAATGATCAATAATTTCACATAATGAATTCAGTGTAGTTTCATCTTTCATCAATTCTACTCAACTTCTCATAAACTCTCTTAGAGTACTTTCCTTCTCAAGTGGCTTTTATGGTATAGTACGATCACAAACTAGAGGCACATATGATGTTGATGATACCCAAAATGTTCCTAGTATTTTTTTTCTTCCCCTATAATATTTCTCCTTTTCTTGATGAGGGTCAAATGTCGGCATAAGTCCTACTAATTTCCTCACCCATTCCTCAACCATATTCCCTACATTTGTCGCATCAACCCCTGTTCTAGCTCCTTCGTGCGTAACAATTGTTATTCTAGGTCATTCATTGTGTTTCCCAGTAGATATCTTATGTACGATCGGATTTGGGTTCTAGTTTTGATTCCCTCTTGTCTGCCACTTCGCAAGTAGTTGAGGAAAATATTATGTCACATGATCCAGTGCTCTACAATATGTGCTAGTAGTACAAGGATTCGAGCAGTCCTGAGCTAAGTGTCTCGGTTGATTACAATTGTAACATATTATTGGTCATCCACCTCCTCTTCCAAAATTTCATCTGCCTCAACCTCTACCAAATCCTCCTCGGTTTCCTGGATTACATTATCTCTGATTTTTATACTATGGACCCCCTCCTTTTGTCACAAAACTTTCCTCATGAATTCTATACATATTTGAAGTGCACTCTCTCATCAAATAGAATGGGTGGTAATCGTTCTCTTCGTTCCCTACTGACTTGAAAAAGTAACAAAATAAGTTCCTTAGTGTACTCTAGTATTTCTACAATAATGAACACTCAGTCGGATGATGTCCCCATTTCTTACATATTTCACAGTATCCCCCTCCTAGTAATGGATTTAGTGATCCAGTCACCAAATACTGCACAAATGATGGGAATTCATCCTTATGGTGGCCTTCGGTCCTATAGACTTTTTCCTACTTCTCTTTCCCTTTTGTAAGTTCTCCCAATTGAATTTTTAAGGCATCTAACTACATCTGTACTTGCACCATCCCTCCATTGTCTCCTACATGAGATGCTCCTAGCTTCATTGCAATCTCCAAAGCTTCAGGTTGCAACAAAACCTTATGTTGAATCAACGACCAGTGAATGTGTGGTATTATTCCTGCAATAAACAATTCTTGGTGTTGTTTATTAGGGATATGGAATGTCAATATACCCATCAAATCCTTAAATCGTTGATCATAGTCCCAAAATGACTCATTATTTACTTGTATGATTTCCTTCAACTTTTTAATGTAGTGTGATTTAAACTTTGTCTTCTTGAACTCTTTCAATAATGATTGTCTAATTTTTGTTGATGTCCTTTCATGTCCTGTAGGTGTGGTACTCTGCAATTTCGTATACTAGACTAATGCACGACCTATAAAAAATTTTGCCAACTGCACAATCTTTATAGCCTCGTCCTAGACATTCTTCGCAACCCAAATTGTCTCACACATGAATAGATTTTATTCTGGGTCCTCTGACCCAACTCCCTGCAACTTAGGTAGTCTCAGTTTGTTGTCTAACCTTGCCATGTTTTTTGTGTAGTACCTCCCCTCGACAATGTTGGTTGAATTTGACTCGATGCACTACTTCCACTGCTCTAGCTACTACTAGTCTGTCTTCCCTTGCTAACTATAAGTTCTTTTGAAAAATCCTCAAATTTACTTTTGATCTAGGTGACACACACGGGGTCGTGGAATCGATGGAGGATCCAGTCTAAGTAGGACTTAACGACTCTTCTATTATAGGATTGAATTGAGAATTCTCTTCCTCTCCTTCTATGTACAATATCTCTACGATCTGGACTATTGTGTAGGTTTCTCTCCCCTCAATATCCAAGCGCAACCCTCCTTTCTTATCCCCAGTATTCACCCTCTTGTACCTTCTCCCACTATGCAGTACTCCAAACTCATATTCCTCTTTTGATATACCTTGTTCATTTCTCTACATCCTCATTCCCTCCCTCCCTTCCTTCTTCATTTCTTCCTTCATTATTTCCTACCTTTATACTATCCTCTAGTCATCCCCGAGTTCCCCTATGTGTGTGAAGTCCCTTAGTAATAAAACTCCATCATCATCATGCACTTTTCGCACAACAACATATTTATCCAAGTGCCCAATGATTTCATAAACCTTCCACACGGTCCTTTAATGAAATCCCTCTCTACAACATTATATGACTATGTACAATCTATTGCAAATTTCGTAATATAACCTCCCAATATATTTATCAATCAGAAATTAATTGCACGATAAGTCTTATTAATTATAGAATTCAATTGTCTTACCAAATCAGGAGTCCAGTTCCTCGACGCTACAGTTCAGTATCTTCCAGTATTCTCCACTAATCTTTCTAACCACTCAGTTAAGAAAATCAAAAATTCACCAAAGAAAATCTCATGCAGCTTTGTGTACACATACCTTTGCATCCATTGATCTTCACTCATCTGAGGGTTTCTATATATTTCTAAGAAAATTATTGTTCCTTCCTTTCTAGCCATTTGTCAATTTCTTTCTTAGTCAGCCTCCAAAACATTCCCCTAATCACAAATTTTGGGTCCCGAAAACAGAACCATTTGTTGGTGTGTGGTTGTAAGTCCCTAGATTCAGTTTAATATACCAACAAACCCTGTATATATTGACCCTTTCAACATCACCTGCATGCAAGTGAATTCTCACCTGAGGCATCTATTGGGGCTATAGGAACCAAGTTTCTGCACGGTGGAGGGGATGGGACGCTATCACCATGTTCATTCTTACTTATCTACCCTGTGTGCAACATTTTGTATCTCTTTCCCTTGATTAATTAGTAAACTTCAATTATGCAACATTATTGTGACATAGATTGCAACATAAACTATTCACTGTAACATTCATATTTATTGTGCATCAATCATCTACTACATAGATCTAGATCTAGTTATGCATGAATAGAGCATTCATGAACAGTCACATAAAAATACATTCAAAAATATAATTTAACGTGGTTCACCCCAACTTTGGGATACGTCCACAATGGTTGGCTTATTTATTATTCTTTGTGCAATCATTTCAATCTTGCACACTGTGCTTACAATATATACATCATGACATACTTCCCCATCTTTCTTAGCCATGCTGTAATGCCAGCCTCTCTCTGCAAAACTCTCCCTAAACCTTCAGATATAGACTCTCTCTCATGCTCATTCTATTCTCTCACTCTCTTCGCGAACCCCGTTCTTCCCAACCCTTTACATATTTATACATAGAATTCATGGCTCAAAACCCTATTCGCTTATCCCAAAACCCTATGACAACTCATGATTACAACTCAATGTTCGGGATTTTTTTTCCTATCTTTGTGCTTGCATGATGCCTTTACATTCCCAACTACTATCCTTTTTTCTTTTGTGCATCTATATGATTTTGCATGCCTAATTGTTTTTGCACGCACCTTCTTTATTCATTCTTTGAACTGCATGTCAAGGATCATTAATATGAAAAAGGAGATAAATGATATTTTAGGTAGGGAAATTGAAGGTTACTACACCATTGGATCCGACAGAAGGAAAGAGGTATACCAAACTAGCTAAAGGGAATGACCAAGTTTTGGGAGATTCTTGGTCATGTTGACCTATTTTGGGACTTTGACAACGTGTCGAAGGAGGAGTGGAAGACGAAGCAGAGATCACAGGATCTCAGCCCCTTTTTGGGTCCTTTTTGGGATGTGGGAATATGTAACAAGAGTGGGACATCGGCCCATGGGTTTAGCCATGCTTAGGCCTATTTTGAAAAATATAAATAGATGCGTAGGCAAGATAGAAGTAGTAGTGCATATATGTGATGTGAATGTATGCTAAGTGCAAGTAGAGTCTGTAAGTGCTTTGTGCATGACTGTAAGAGACTTGCAGGGCTAAGTGTAGGTCCTTGTAGCAGATTGTGGAAGGCTTAGTGTTGTAATGCAAGGAAGAAGGATCTAGCGAGCTGCGTAGATCTTTTGTCCTGTGCGGAGTAAGGGTTTGAGGCTCTGTGCTTGTAACCGATTGAATGAAGACAATAAAGAAGAAGAGTTGGTGGACATAGCCCCCGACTGGGGGTGAACCACATAAAAATTGTGTTATGCTTCTTTGTGCTTTGTCTTGATGTGTTTACATGTTATTTGCTAAGTGATTTGATCTATTTAGATAGATCTACTTATGCTTTGTGCTTATTACATGTGAGAATGTTAGATCTGATCTATATGGCTATGATTAGTTCTTGATCTTCTCGATATGATTTATTTATCTATGCTAAGTGCTTAAATACATTAGATTAGTGTGAATGTTGCAAAGCTCAGTTTTATCAGCAAAGTGGATCTTGATTGCATATTGAGGAACTGATGATGCTAAGTTCTTTATTAAGTAGTACAATGACAGATCTGTGTCCCATCTAAGGTTGCATACACCTAAGTCTTGCAACCACCCGTATATCTACCTCGGGTGAGACTTCATCTACTTCACAGGTGTTGCTGAAAGGGATGGTAGTTCGATATTTGTTGGTGCATTGTTGTAGCGTTGAACCCTGGGTCTACCCCTGTGCCAACAAATGGTTCTGTAGCTAAGACCTGAAACTATGATTGCTGGGAACTAAGAAATAAGAAGGTATGTGCAAAGATTTGACCTAAGATTGTGAAAGCTCTGTGTGTATATTTGTGCCCTAGTGCGTAGTATTATACTTGATTTATGAATCTTTGTGCTAAAGAAAGAATCTCGATCTGAATAAAAGAAGTTGGATAGGAAGGAGAGAAGTGAGATTTGAAATCTTTTGTGCTCTAAGAAAGGTAAAAGTGAGAATTTCTGATTAAAAGAGGTAATATCTGCAAGCTCTGTGCTCTGATAAAGGTAAGAACAATTAAAATATTTATATCTAGAAGCTTTGTGCTCTGTAGAAGTAATATAAGTGGAAATTTTTGTTTCTAAAGTATGCATCTAGGTATGTTTGATAGGTTCTGTCCTAGCTTGAAAACTAGGGTATTAATAGATGAAATAAGGCTTGATATGAGTAGATCTGATAAGAATAGTGAAAGATATGTTATACCTATGAATAGAAATAATGTTTGAACTAACAAATGGATGCAAGATCCTAGAAAGACTTTTTTGCAGGATAGCTACCATGATCCTAGTGCGCAGTACTGGAGAAGTTGGGGATCATTTGAAAGAAAGAGAGGATTAACCCTCTGTTATAGTTGCAAAAGACTGGGACATCTTGGTAAGGAATGCCCTGGGAAAATACCTAGTTGTCTTTGTTGTAAATCTATGGACCATGAAGTGTTGGATTTCCCTAGAATGATTGCTAAGCTGGAAGAAATGAATCTAAATAGAGGAAACCCTAAGGTATATCCATAAATGGAAGAACCCCAGAAAGAATCAGAGAAAGTATTGTTGCAAATAAACGAAACCTTGAATGACCATCGACATGTCATACTATCAAAGATCTTCAAGGAAAAAGAAAGCATTGAAGTAAGAATAGGAGACTTCGACATTGACTGTATTCTGGATGAAGAAACACAAGTGAATATCATGACATAAATAACTTGGGAATCCATAGGGAAGCCTGTTATGATTCTTTCATTAGGAGGAATAGGACTATTCAAAGGAAA
>ML794513.1:664511-682207 GCA_009831015.1 Picea engelmannii
TGTAATTGCGTGTGTAGGTTGTGTCTCAGAAGTCTTTGACTGTAAGGCGTTGGTCACCTGGTGCGCTGAGAGATATATTCCAAGCCAACGGATCATTTAGTTGCAGGACCATTCCCCTGTCTCTCTATCGCCTCAAGTATTCTGTAAGATGTTGAGACTTCTCGAGCCAACACTCACCTTCAAGGGCGAAGATTAAAGGGAGTTACTAAAAAAGAATGAAAATGGAATGGACCTCTTACCTAAATTCCTAGAGAACCCAACGGTCGTCCTTGAGGACATCACAAGATTGCAGGTTGTCTCATTTAAAAATCCCTTACGGGAAATTGCATGGATTTTTATGAGGACAACAGGACAAGAAACTATAGCCAGCATCTCCCAGATGATTCTTTACATTCTATATTTTATGGTCAAAGAAGAGGCCATCTTCGATTGGGGTAATTTTATTTCCATTGAAGTCTCTTCCCAATTGTCACAATATAAGAAGGGGAAGAAATTATTTATGTCATCTTATTTTATTTTCTCAATAGCACATTGATGTCAGTTCCCGAGATTATCTGTGTGTAAGAAGGTAAAATGTGAATTCAACCCAGTAACCTCCCGGTATCAAACATTATGGAGGCACAAGGCCTCCCAACACTTTTATGAAGTTTTTAATGATTTTGTCTCAGTTTTTAAAGATTTTTTGTTTGGAAAGGACGCTCCGCGGATGTCTAACTAGGCAAGTAAGTTCCTATATAGGAAGGGGACACTAGAACAAATGTAGAATTATAACATTATAAGGATTTTTGGGTCGAAGGAAAAACCTTCCTTCCTTCCATGCCACATATTTGACAAAATGTTTGTTTCTGAAATAACAAGGGAACACAACTACTAGTTGCATTTTTTCCATGAAAAGAGAAAAAAATAAATTCACACCTCTTCCTTGGAAAGTTGGGGATTTCATATTCATAAATATGAATAAGATTGATGAATTCATGGGCCACTTCCACAGCCTCAATTTAAAATATGCTAAAAAAGTAAAAGGGTTCAACCCTAGTGGTATTTTTGTAGAACATCTATTGGCTATTGGTTTCAACAATTCTTTCATTAATGTTATTATGAATGAATATAGAGACAATGCCTCAGGAACTCCCTCTCATGACACCGACGAACTGGAAACAATAATCAGCACCAATGAGTCATACAAGCAGAGAGGAAAAGGTCTGGGTGATAAAAGTTCCTAATCCCCGACTATCACTCCAAAAAGTACAACATCTCAAAGAAAATCTCCAACCGTGCACCAAATTAAGAAAGTAGCCCACATTTCTTCAGGCGGAGGAGGAGATAAGAACCCTCCTTCAGGAAAAATTGAAAGTTCTCATAAACTTCCCTTGAGGAAGAAAAGTAAAAAAATTGTGCAAGAAGAGGAGGGACCTCGAGGTGAAAGTGGCATCCATGATCTCTCCCTCTAGGATATGGAATTCGAAATTGACATCAAGAAAGTGTTCCCCAATGTCGACCAGCTACAGAACACTGATCACCAGAACCCTCAAATGGAAATACTTGAGACCGAGCCCTTTGACGAAGAAGAGTCTTTTGTATTTTAGAACGTTGTTTTTTACAGTGAGTCCAAAAATTTGATTATTGAGAAAGGAGATGTAAAGAATAAAAAGGGAAAATATCATTCAGAGATTAACCTACGGAACATGTGGCCTTCCCAAATTTCCCAAATTCACCGCGCAACTAGAGATGACATAAACAATTCTATTAGAGGCCTTGAAGCAGAGAATGTCAGGTTAAAGGAGTGAATCAAGGAATTGGAGGAAACTTTAATGCCTCTTCCGATACTTTCTAGTCCTTTATCAATGATCAGGCCTACCACACCCGCGAAAAAATTAAAAGGATCGACAATCCTTCTCACATTATCTCAGGGCTATCTGGAAAAGAATATCAGGAAAAGAATGGAACTAATTACAGAAGCTTGGGATATGTCAAAGAGCATGGTCTCTTTTGGAACGAGAGAACACACATTTCATGAATATCTGCAGGAAGATTTGAAAAATGAGGAAGGTTTCTACCTTGATACAGTTGTACCATTTGTTTTTAAAGTTACCAATATGACTAAGTTGAGAAGAAGAGAGGAGTATCTCCCTTCTCTGAACTGGATAAAACAACTAAACGCATGCTAGAAGGAAAAGATTAAAAACCTGAATATTATTGTGATAGTCATCAGGAATCGTGATAGACTGAAAGTACGATGTACAAATCCAACGAAATATATGGTACTAAAGAAACATTAAATCAAACATTCATCACATTACTGGTGGATGAAACAGTTGTTGAGGGAAAGATATGAAATGATCTTACTCAATCATTTTCAGATCTTACTTGGCTAAAGCAAGATAGACGGGAATATCACCCTATGTTTATAGCCATAAAAAATTGTTTCCTAATCCACAAGTATTGGTTACAAGTGCTTAGGATGATTTTTTAATAAATGAAAGATTGCTGAAAAATTCAATATTTATGTAATTTTCCGAATATAAAAAATGCATAAATAAATGTAGAGACAGAAGTCAAAACATCAATTCAATAATCAACACAAATGAGACATAAAGAAATCATTTATTCCATTCTAATTTATCAAAAGAATCGTTCTCTTTACAAAATTCCTTGAGGAAGTTTGGACAAAAGTCAAACCTAGATGTACCCGATGAAAACCATACAAAAGGAATTCTGGCAGAAAGTAAAAAAATGAACTTTAAAAGTTGGATCAACTTTCCACAGATTGCTTCCCACTCGACTCTGCACAATAGCCTTTATCGGTCATGAAATTTAATTCACAAACATACAAGTCTACACAGACTATCAAATATAGATCAACAACTCTAAAAAAAAGTGTCTTAATGATGTAATTCAACCCAAAATCTTGTTGTCTACAATAGGACCCTGTTATCATAAAAGAGAATTAAGATTTCAATGAATTAAAGAATGAATGAAAACTGAATTATCTCAATAAAACTCAAAGAGCAGACCTTAGTATGCTTTCTCCTTCTATTCTCCTCTTGTTCCTCCTCTTTTTGCCTTTAAGCAATCAGAATTAGTTGAACTAGTTGAGCTACCTCTTTAGTTAAGTTAACTAAAACTCAACCAACTTTTTAGTTAAGGGGGAAAATTAATAAAATAATAATGGGGGTCTTTAATAAATAATAACTAGTAGGTGGGACCCCTTGTGACTCCCTTTAGTTTCTTTAACAAGCATAACAAAATTAGTTAATCAATCAAACACATCCCTCCTTGTGGTTCCCATCATCACTCTCATAATTTGACAGTTTATATCAATGATAATTTAAACTATATCCAAAAATATAATATCCATATATCAAAAAAATAGTGTGTTGTCCAAAATTCCAGAAGTCAATTGTTCTCAACAATCAATAAATAAAAGCAATTAAAACCCATATTTTCCACTCTGGGAGGAAATATTCCCCTTGTTGTTGTTGTCTCCCTTTGATTTATCTGAATTTTCCTTAGGCTGTGTGGAGCCTTTAGGCCTAATTTCACTAATAACATGAGAGCAAGCATCTCTCAAATGCATGCGGGATGGTCCACTGATTTGGCAGAGTCACTTGAGGGAGAGGAGGGGAAAACAACGGATGTTACTTTATCAAGAGCATGGTGGGCCTCAATTTTTAACCTTTTGATTGCATGGGAAGACTGTACTCGTGAGTGGGAAGGGGAATATTGGACAATTTTATTAACAGGTGGAGGAGCAGGTAGAGACAAGTTGGGCCAGCCACGATGTTGGGAGACTGTTCAGTGGACAATCTCTTGCCATCCGTCATTTTAAGGGACTTCAGTTGTAATGAGACATGAGGGGGAACTGGGACACCAGGGATATGTGGGGCTTGGAAAGGATGCCTTTATGGCCTAGGTTGGACCACTCCTTGTCCAATCCAGTTAAAAAATCCATCTTGAAATAGTTGGCTCCACTCTTGCGAGTCTGCGTCAAAATGTATAGAAAACATTGGCCTTCTAGGGCCCCTGTTCCAATTTTCTCTTCCTCTGTTACCCCGGCCATGGCTACCTTTGCTAAAAAATATCATTCATGTATGCATTACTTATTAGCAACTAGTTTCTTCAATAAACCATACATGACATCTCTTTAAATATGAAACAAATTTTGGCTCAGCAACACATTAGACTCATGCAATCCAATCCACAAAATCGTTTAATACTTGTCAATGATCAGGGGGTGAATAAGGGTTTTGGGATATATGAGGGATTGTATTGAGCGAAAAGTGGTAAAATGAAGGGGAATCGATCATGACTACTGCTCAACAAATCATCAAACAATCAACTGTATTGTAAATCAAAACATATCCTTGTAACTCATCCCTGTGCCATCCTTTAACTGATATAATACAGAGATTTTATTTAACTGTAATTTAATTTTAAGAACAAGTAGTGGATAGTGAAAATGGGAAGGCGAGGGGACTTTTAATGTGAGAAAAGTGAGAGAATGGTAGGGAAAAAATGAATATTGTTCATAAAAAAAATCAAGTAATCCATAAACACAACTCTGTACTCAATAAAAAACATACCAATACCAATTCAATAATCACTGTGTATCAAAACTGTTCACTGCTCCACATTCAAAATCTTCAAAATTTCTCAAATAACACAGTTTGCAATCATACTCAGAATTGAAACGAAATTCAACATTCCTGTTAAGAGAATGCTTGGTCTCTAATTTATTTCCTTTCATTTAAAGAATCGAAAGAAAACACACAGCAAACATTTCTCCACCTCTATCCATACTATAAAAATAACATGCATTGTCCATCAATTCACAATCGATCAAATAAAATATATGCACAGGTCCCTTTCCATATTGAACAGACCTCTAAAACATGCTCGATTTCATACACTCCTCATCATATCAACCAATAAAACTTTGCAATGAAACCATAGTAAATATAAAACCTGAGCTTCATCACTATTGATGCAATTATTTACAATATGCATGATACTTCCATAATAGATACACATAATGAAATAACACAATCATCAATTTCATAACTCTCTATGATCCCGATCGGGACTAGTGAAACACACAGTAGTCACCAACTTGTAATTAACACCATGTTGTAAGAACAAAATGATCCAAAGCATAACGAAAAAGAGGTAGCCCTTTGACTACATATTATTACTCACCCCTGATCACAAATTTTCAACTAATTTAATCAATCAATGACAAGATAGGTACTCGATGCAACTGTCATAACCACTCAACCAATCTATGACAATCAACAAGATGCCTGACAAGAGTGAGAACAGTTGGGGATTATTAAAATCGGGCTCTGTAACAACGAATACAAGGAAGCAATCAAGAGTTCACTCGGTCATCAATAGCATAGAGAGACTAGAGGTCCTAAAAACATATCGACCAATAGGCATAGACCCTTCGATACAAGCACGGTAGAACCACAGGGTTCCTTATAACTCTCGGTCTGTACAAAAACGCAAAAGTTCAATGACAGATAGGGTAGGAAAACGATGTAGAGGAGAAGTGAATTTCCATTGGACAGTAACAAGTACCCAGAGAACACAGAGGTATAACCTCTATTGATTTCTCAAGAGCCGAATCAATGGATAACAATTCCAGTGGGAATGCAGAACCCGAGGCATAACTTATATCACCCAACAACCATAAAGAATATATCTTGGCATAATGGCCACCCTAAGACCAACTTATGAGATATGTTGATGCCAATACCATGAAAATAATCCCACGACCATGACTATGGAAAATAAACAACGACCAAATGGCAGTTCGGAAAATACAGAGGAACCAAATGGAAGTCTGAATATGACTGGACAGGGTTACCCTCATAACTGTGAGGAAGAAACCAGTAAGGATAAACAGAGTGAAACCCTCCATCAATAACTCGGAATGATAATACCCATATCCACTCAAAAACCAAAGAGATCCATCACGATTTTCACCAACAGAACAACCAGTGAATGCACAACTCAACCAAACCAATTCTTTTACTTGCAAATCAAACAACCACACAGTCATTCCAGAGAGAAAAACCACGCATTTGAATAGTTGAAAATCTCAGGAAAACACAAACCAAATCATTATTGAGCCATCGTTTGTTCATACACAGAGCGTAATTCATGGATGGGTGAAAAAGAACCATACTTGTAATCGATATCTTAAAAGGGGCGAGTTGGCCAAGCGTTTTCTTCCGAGGCTTGAATTTCGGAGCTTAACCACCAACAGATTGAAATGCAACAATATCCATACTAGGGTGATGACCTGATGGGGGGAGGATGGATTGACCTTCATTTAGTGCACATCACTTCCATCTCCTCTTCATTCAATTCTGAAGTACACGACAGCCAACACTCACCATATCGTTTAACCATGGCATTAATTTCCAAACCATTGGAATCTGTGACCACATTGCTTGCCAAATGCACCACCCAAAAAATTCACATTAACCATTGCCAAATTTCCATACCATACCATATGTATTGTCCTATCAAATGCACCCAATATAACTCAAATGAAAATCGCATAGCCACTAACCAACCATTAATAGTTAGGATTAACACTAACTTGTTTTCATTTAAATTGCACATAACTCCTAGCATAGCATAACATAGATCCTTTATTCTAGGATTTTTTTAATAGTTTCATCCTTTTGCTTTTGTTTATATCGTTACTTAACATATTTCTTGTGCATGTGTATCCAGGTAATAATCATGGTGACATGAATAAACATAGAAACTGTAAATATATGCCAATCATAATATAAAATTAAACCTTCGAATAACAGAACATCTCATGAAATGCATCATCCACCTATCACTATGTCAAAACGAAACCAAGATTGCATCATCAACCATATAAGACCCTGTAAATAGCATCGAAAAAATGTGTGATATGATTATCTTCGGGCCTCCAGTCTACAAGGGGGTCCCACCTACTAGTATTATATATCATTAACATAATTTAAATAATAGGCTTTAGCAATACTTTGTGGGAAAAAATCCTCATTGCAATTTTAATCGTCAACAACAATTAATTCAAGTGTGAACGGACATGGAAAACTGGCAAAGGAGAACAAATCTCGTGAAGGGTCGACATGCATTGGCAATTTTTAATTAGAGTTGCATGCAAGTAAGAGAGAGATGAAAACTATATTGCAAAGCCGGGAAAAACCTTAGAGTCGAAGTAGTATCGATGGTAACCAGTTTACAAAAATGGTACCACCAAAAGCAACAACAGTCGTACCAAATAAATCTCGAACATAAAGAAAAGAGTAGAACCAGAGGTTGAGGAGACTCTAGGAGCATGATCGTCAGAACTGAAGTTTCCCCGAGACTGCATTTCGCTAAGAAAATATTATTCCCCACCAATGACATTGCAGAAGTCTCCCTACTATGAATTGGTGACGCATGACATCCTAGAAGGGGTCATCGTGGAAGAAGACATGCTAGGGAGGGTGTTGCAACTCAAATATTCATACCATGATATTACAGACATGGTGAAGTTCCTTGAACTTGTGTCACACCACTACTTGGAACTGAGGAAAAATCCAACAACGAACCAAAGCATACTAGTGCCAAAGGTATGGGCAAGAGGATTGGAGCGAGGAAGCAAACTAAACATGTTCGACATTCCACATTTTGGCTGGAGAAATGAGGTGAATGAAGGCGTTAAGTTACTCTTAACTTGTGTGCATGGAGTTTATTTATGACAGGACAAGCCAATATCGATAGATACGTACTTGATTGCAAGGATCACAGATGTACCAACACAGGGACAAGATCCAATCTCGTTGTTTGCAGACAAGAAAACTGAAAAGACTCCATTAGAGGAAATGAGGGAAAATTTTCATACAATTATAGGTGTGCATGGGTTGGATGTGTTTAGAATATGTGACCCAACAATAAGTCTTGCAACGTAGGCATTGGCATGCAATTTCTAAGGAAATGCAGAAAATACCAAGGGCCAGCGGAAGCGATAGCTACGACAAACAAGTGTGTTGAAGGGGTCTCAATGATCTAGGTGCCTTACTTATAGAACCAATTCCTCATCGAATTCTCAGAAGCACAAGATAGAGGAATGGAGTTCCATTATCCATGGCTGATGATTCTTATTGCATTCGCAGCGTGGGAAGAGCCGAAGGATGCACAATTATTGGGACTTGGAGGAAAGCCATGCTTAGCAGCTAAGTATCAAAACTTCTCGTACACAACTAACAAAACAAGACAAATCAACACTAATGTTGAGTTCTTCCTGTACAGAAAAAGGATTCAAAAGTGCATCAAGGATACACCACACATTTCACCACAATTGGTAGAAACATACACCTCAATTGTGTGGTTCAAAGAAAATTGACATCATATCTATGTACAAGCAAAGGACCCAAGAGAAGAATGGGTCTAGACAAAATACAAAATCCTGGAAGAAGATATCCAACTGATCATGAAGGATTGGGATCCATAGTGCAATATCCCAACAAATGAAACAAAGGAGGAGCACCCTGATAATGACACAGAAGGATAGGGTGATGAATAGGGTAGAGACATAGAACATGTGCAAGAAATAGTCAGAGACAAGAGGAAAGACAAGGGAAAGAGGACAACCCCCTTGCACGCAAGAAGAAGAAATATCACAAAGAGCCATGCATTTATAATTTGATAGATGATGACATCAATATAATCAATTATCAAGTCAGGGATGTCACAGAAGAAGCAGTTGAGAAAGCATTGTGCAAAAAAGAAGAATTTCACCCATAGGTGCAGGCACAATTAACAACATTGCAACAACTCTTGGAATCAATAAAGATAAAACCCGAGCGCAAATCCAATGAAGAACCATCAGTGAGCCCGACTAGGGAGGAAGGGGCCACATACTCTTACTTTTCACATATGGAAACATGGCGCAAAGTGTCTAAGATTGCACCAAATATGATTGAGTTCCTAACACCCGAGATGTAGGAACATATACAGTGACCATGTTACCTAGAATTACTCGTTTCATGGATTCCCATTGTATTACTACAAGGATTGCACATCGGTATTGCACATGACATATGGTTTCATGAAGAGTCAACATCAAGTGAATTGGAAAAGGTAGCGGTGGAGAAGACAAAGCTTCAACAATGGTATACAACTCTTTATAGGAGAAGAGTGTAGCTAAGGAAAAGGTTGAAAGGATACTGAAGGAGAAGAGAGAGGCTGAGGAAAAGGCTGAAATAATATTGAAGGAGAAGGATGAGGCTGAGTAGAAGGAAAAGTGAATACAACAGGCCATCCAAAAACTCTATATGGATATCCCATAAATGCCAATGGTGGTATAATCTACACTGGAAGAAAAAGTCTCAAACATCAAGGAAGTCATTAAAGGCTTCCACACTATGATTGAAGACTCGGAATCACGCACCATGCTAGGAACACCACTAGAGGAAAGGGAAAAAAGAGAAAGAATAATTATGATCGCAGTATCAAGTATTAAGAGACTGGAAGAGGAATGCACAAAGTTATGTGAGGAAAGCATATAGATTTGGAAAAATATGATGGAGGATCCGAAGATGAAAGTTGTGGATTCTATATTAAGGGATGCACAGGAAAAAACACAAAAGGCTTTGGAGAACATAAGTATGTTTCCACCAATGGAGTGCATGATGGCCATATTGGCACAAAGGAAGTCATATACTTAAATAGAAAATATAAGGGACCAGTAGAATATTCTCCAAGATCGATTAGTGCCACTGCAAGATGAAGCACTAATAGTAATAGGGGAATTGGAAACTGCACATGGAAAGGTAAATCATGCAACACATGACAACAAGGAGAAACTTACGACCCTAATTCACGGGTCATAGAGGAGATTTTGGAACAAGAAGACGAAGTCAAGAAATAAATTTCAACAACAAAGGAAGCCTCCCAAAATTTCATGGAATCATGGATGGGCACGACACAACAAGATTAAGTGGCTCAGGACGAGCCACAGGTGAGTGTTGGGGGCATGTTGGACAGGCAGTTCAAAGAACGAAGAAAAAGGGTGCACACAAAAGTAGTTAGGCATGCAAAAGAAGATATACGTGTAAAAGCAGGAAGGACAACAATCGGGAATGTAAAGGCAACATGAATGAACAAAGATAGGAAAAACATGATAGGACATTGAGTTGTACTCATGAGTTATCATAGGGTTAGGGATAAGAAAATAAGGTTTTGCGCCCTAAATTCTATGTATAAATATGTAATGGGTTTGGAAGAATGGGGTTCGCGAAGAGAGTGAGAGAACAAACTGAGCATGAGAGAGAGTCTATGTTTGAAGGTTTAGGGAGATTTTTGCAGAGAGAGTCTTGCACTGCAGAGCGACTAGGAAAGATGGGGAAGTATGTCATGATGTATCTATTGTAAGCACAGTGTGCAATCCTGAGATGATTTCAAAAAGAATAATAAAGAAGCCAACTATTGTGGAAATAGCCCAAAGTTGGGTTGAACCACGCTAAATTATGTTTCTAAATGTCTTTTTATGCAATTGTTCATGAATGTTCTATTTATGCATAACTAGATCTAGATCTCTGTAGTAGATGATTAAAGCATAATAAAGATGAATGTTACAATGAATAATTTATGCTGCAATCTATGTCACAATGATGTTGCATAATTAAAGTTCACTAATTAATCAAGGGAAAGAGATACAAAGTACTGCACACAGGGTAGATAAGTAAGAATGAACATGATGATAGCCTCCCATCCCCTCATCCTTGAAGAAAATTGGTTCCTGTAGCCTTGATAGATGCCTCGGGTGAGACTTCACTTACATGCAGGTGATGTTGAAAGGGTCAGTGTCTATAGGGTTTGTTGGTAGATTAAATTGAACCTAGGGTCTTACAACCGTATGTCAACACTTCTTCGGCCCCTTGATAGTTAATTCATTGATGCACAATTAGAGGGATGACACACCCATGTTAAGGGAAGATCTTTTATTATGAGATTTGACTCCTAATATAACTCCGCTGGTCAATATTAATGTGTAGTTTGAATGCATTTAGAATTGGGAGTACAACTTATAGTCATTGAGAGATAGTTTAATTATAGAAGAAGTTAACTTCTCTCAACAGTTAACTAGTTGAGAAGGTGTAGTTTCCAGATACTTAATTTCCTTTGTGACAACATATCACTATAGCACGTAAGGATAATTGATTTGAGTGAGCAAAGTTTCATTCATGTGAAACATAATCTAAGTTACATGAGATGACTAATATCTAATAAATCATGTGTAATAATGGTGCATTATGAAATCAAATTTCCAATAGACTGTAAAATAGCTAACCTTGTTTATACACTCGGTATTTAATGAAGATATGGAGTTAGTCTAGTTATAATATTAATGTGTTTTATTTATTACAAATAATTATGTATTCTAGTATTTCACTCTTTGATTTTATCATTACTATTAAAAATGCAAACAAACAAGTAAATCTATGTTAATTAACAATGGGAAGTTACCATAGAAATACAAATTAAAGTGCCTCATAATTCATATTGTACTCTAGTTGAGTGGGCCTAATGGTTAAGAACATGTGTTTCCTCCTTGGAGGTCACAAGTTCAAATCCAAAGGGGGGTAGGGTATGTATACCTCTATAGACTTTAGCAGTGAAATTGTTGTGTGAAGGGGTCCCTTGTCCCACAAACAATGGGGTCTCATACACCAATTGGTAACTTGGTCGTGACCTTATATATATATATATATATATATATATATATATATATATATATATATATATATATATATATATATATNCTTATATATATATATATATATATATATATATATATATATATATATATATATATATATATATATATATAATTTAGTTGACATTATATTTAAAGTTCGGTTTATAAATCAAATAGAGTGCAAGCTTTGTTTGTGGAATACTAATGACAACTTGGATTAGAGTGCCCATGTACTCATAAAATATTTATAAAACAAGTTGAATGATGTATTTACTTCAAGTAGTTTTGAAAAATAATTTTGTTAACTTGTAAAATTATTTATATTTATATACTTGATATATAATTTTGTATTATATTATCAATATCTATGGTATATTACAATACATATTATATTATACTATTAGTATTTGATATAATTAGTATCATCATTTTAAAAATCAAGATAGCATATATAATAATCATAGACCAATAGATCAATTAGTATCAATGAATGTTAATCATCATCATTGTCCTCAATAAGAAAATGATATAATATAATAGTTGAATTTAAATAGTTAGATTTACAACCAATCTAAATGTTGAAGAAGAATAGAATACTATTTAGTTAGCATGAAAATAATATATTATATACCATTTAAATTGCTTTGGAAGTTTCAATTGCTACAATTATAAATGAGTAATTCGTTTAAGAGAAGGGCATATCTATTATTATTATTATTATTGTTATTAAAAAAAATGTATAAATAACCACACTTCTACAAATTGTATGTAACTTGTGAAACCTTGCACACATCAACAAAATTGTTTGAAAAGACTCCATCATACAATCATATATTTATTCCGCATTTGACCCAAACACAATTTGAGAGATTAACATTGGGAAGAGTGTTACAAACACAATACCCACTACACATTAAAAGGAATCAACAACATTAATTAACCCAAACAACACCCTTTTGTAAGCATATTCCCCCAATTTTATTTTGAAGGCATCATTTAATTTGCTTCATCTTAAACTAGAACTTGATTGTAACTAAAGAATCCATCCAAGAGGGATAAAATCTTAAAATCAATGACCAACTATAATTTGTTCCATGGGAGGCATAGGATAATAAATGAAAAAGTAATCAACATGCATGTATATTAACATAATTGATATAACTCCATGTATACCACCTTTTGGCTCTGATCAAATGAAGTTGTTCAAAAGGCTCACTCTAGAGAAAATTAGGTGTTATTCGGGCCTAACTTCCTTTCACAAGTTCCTTTGATAGTATAAATAGAAGAGTTACAGGGTTCGATTCCTTAGTAATGCATCCTAGGCTATGAAAATAAGGCTCCTATTCTAATGCTCTATTCAATTTTTTGAAATGGACACGGAGTCTTATCTCACCACTCTATTTTCTAACTGGGACAATATTTGTAATGCAAGAAGAATGGAGAACGAGAAAAATGATTTTTTCATCCCACAATTTCTTCAACTCCTTCTGGATTAAGGGTTCAAGTGAAAGGTGATTTTTTGAACTTTTCATCAAAAGGGCCTCGTCTTAGGCTTCAAGGGTATCACATGTTATATGATATTAGTATCATAAGACTTTAAATCCTAATACATCCAAGAGAACATGTATTAGTAATTCTTAAACAATCTTATGTATGCTCGCCTCTCAATGTCAATGCAACAAGAACCAATGTAATGGTGTTAGGATCATTTTCACTGGAGATATTAATAACCTCATACTATAATAGATAATTATTCATTTTAGTATCTATAGATTTCTTGAAATGATCTTATAAATCAAACAATTTCTCCAGTGTAACCACATTCTTCATGATCTTATTAGTCTCCAAGTTAAGAATCCCATCTTTGCAATCATACAAGATTTTGTGTGTTCTTCATCATTGTTGGATGCATCTTGAAATGTTCTCTCATTGGTTCAAAAATATATGATCTATTGATCTTCATTGGAAACCCTCTAGTTTGAAATGTTATCTAGAAGTGAAGGCCCAATAACAAGCTCAATAGAAATTTTTTCATTGAGAAAATAATCCAATGGAGCGAGATGAGAAGAATTATTATTCAAAGCATTAACTTTCACATTCTCTCTAGGATGAATGGAATCAATATTAAAATCTTCAAAATGATAAATCAAAATCCATACCTCTTCTTTATAACTTTTCAAATGAGGCGAATTACAATGTCTTGAATTTTTTTACCTACCTCACAATTATGTCACGGTCACTAAAAACATTTAAACATTTAACATTCATCTCAATGGACTTTAGTAAACCTTGACACTATGGCCTCATACTCATCCATTTTATCAATGCAATTAAACTCAAGTATACAAGAAACTAGCATACACATACCATTTGGATCAATGAGCAAACAACCTAGACTTGCACCTTCTTGAGACTTGGAACCATTAAAAAAAACCATCAAATATTAGGTTATATGACCATGTTAGCACTATTTACTCTATATACTTATTTTATAATGCATTGAGAATCATCAATTTCTGGAAAATGGACAACATTATATTTATCTAATAAGAAAAGTGAAGTGGGAAAATAATAATTTATGAAACTAATTTCTAAAAACGTGATAGGATTGTTATCACACCACCTTGCACCCCAGTGAAAAACCTTCACAAGGTGAAAATATGAGTGTAACTTTAGAAGTGTTTCCATTTTCACCTAGACAACAATTTCCCTCGTTTTAGTGAAGAACAAATCCAACACAAGGGAGGCTTCCCTAGTGGCCTCTAGGGTTCCTAAGGCAAGATTAGATAAAGTCTAAGGTCACCTATATAGATACCCAATTTACTAGAAATAAGATATAAGAAACAAGTATGGATTAGGTGGTTACTCAAGGTAAATTCCATATTTGTGTTTATGTGGTTTTAGGGTTGTTTAGAGGGTTTATCAAGTCACTATTTAATGCAAACTTATCCCCAAATAGTGAAAATTTGAAAATTATTAATGGTTGTTGTAAAAGTTGAAATAAAGATGAAACATTAGAGAAGTAAACACGATACAACAACGATAGATTTCAACCCTTTGAATAGGTTACAAACAAGTAGAAATTAGGTCCAAAATAATGGATAGATCTAGGGTTTACACAACTTGTAAAATTTGAAAATTAAAAGGCATATAACAACCAAGTAAAACAAGACATATAGCCCTAATTATTCATCAATAAAAATTAACAATGATATTTATGGTTGTAAAATGATTTTTAGGTCAAGAATATGCACAAAAACCAAGCTGTCTAGGGTTTTTTATGGCTGAAAATGTATGTAAGTTGTTATAAAACCTTAGATTTACCCTAAGGACTATTTTTTTAGGGCATATGGGATCAAATAAAGAATCCCTTGAGAAAGTGTAAGTAGAACTAGGGTGATGGTTAGAGTTCTCTAGTACAAACCCTAACAAATCCACTTAGTGCCTTACAAGCTCCAAGATAGTTTAAGGGAAGATACTCCACTAGTAAACTTCTAAGAGTTATGAAGAACTTGTTCAAGAAAAACATTAAGAGAGTGCACCACCACCACCACTAGACTAGATAAGTAAAATTACACTTATGATCATTCATAAACAACATCCATAAGACTAAGTGAGACCATTTACTCAAGAAATCGATTCATCTTCAAAACCCTAGCCAAAAGCATCCATGAAATTTGTAAATCAGTCCACAAGACACCATCCTCGAGAATTATCTTTAGCTACCCATCCATAGAAAATATAGAGAATAAGAAGTAGACAAATAATGTTCTCCACAAGTTCTAGCAATGGTTCACAAGTGACAAGTTCTTCTCTATTTATATGAGAGATCTAGCACCCTTCTCATTACAATAATAATATTTTCCTAGCTTTTGTCCTAAGAAAATATAAAAATGACCTTTATCATTTTACAAGCCCTAGAGATAAGGTAAAAATACATAAAATATCCATAATACAAGAGTGGATGGGTCAAAATACCCCCAAAAATGCTCTCAAAATTATGTAAAATGTGCTTATAGGTCAAGTCATCCTCCATAGTGCATGATCGTGTCACATGTGTGGCACATGTGGGCTCCCAAGAGTGGAAGGCTCACTCAAATCATGTGAAAAGGAATGTAAATGGGATCAAAAGTGAAACCTTCCCTCCAAAGGGCGTTACACATTATTTTCATCATCCCTATGACCATTAATGATGTAAACCTATTTGTTGCCTTCAGAGGGGTCAGTGGCTTGAATTCCTGAAGAAAGAAGGGAGAAGAACTTTTACTGAGAGAAGAATTTGTATTTTCCTTTGTAAAAACCCTATTAAAGAGGATTTTTACGGGCTGCTATATACATAGGGTGCAGAAATGTCTAATTTCCACAGGTTGCACTATAGCTAGGTTGTGGAGTTTCTACAGGTTGCACTATAGCTAGTGTGCGGAAATTCCTGCACGTGGGGAAAACAAGCATCTTCTCGATGCTTCTAGAAGGATAAGCTTCTATGGTGAGGTGGCTTCCGAACAGTATGGATCTTACTCGCTTTCATGATTTAGTGGGATCATCCTAACCTCCTCACCTTATCCTCTTTAGCTTATAAAAGGAGAGGAGCTCTCATGGAAAAGGTTAGTTGTTTTGGCTTGATATTGTTAGATTGGTTAGAGTGGCTTTGAGATTTTCCTTTTCAAGATAGATTGTGAGTAGTTGTCATATATACAATCCCAAAATCCATGGATCAAAAGTGTGTGGAAAGCGAGAAACTGTTGGAAGGAACCTGACAAAATCAAGGCATCTGGTTGTATCTTTCTTCCACATTCATTAATACAGATATACTTTTCTTTCCTATATGAATCTTATTTGTTCATATTGTATGATTCCTTGATCACATACATAGTTTCATATCAAAGACTTTGTTATTCTTGTCTTCGTTGGCTTGTGTTTATTTGCAGATATTTCTCATAAACCTCGTGATGGAGCTTGGATTGCGTTGGCGAAGTCAGATCTTCAATATTTAAACGGTATGTTCTAGATTCATTTCTCATTTGATAATTAAAATATAAGGAAAAAGTGGTGTACTGTCTTGTTTTGTTATAGATCTAGGTGGATCTAGGGAGATTGGTTTATGTCCACATTCATCGATTTATCCGATAACAAAATTGGCGACTCCACTGAGGAATGGATTATTTTCCTAGTTTGTCTTGATTTCTTGTTTAGATTGCTTGGGTTCTGTTTTCTAATTCACTGGGAGATTCAGTTTGACTCTTTGAATGTTCAAATTCATTGGAAAACCTTCACACTTTTTTTTTCCATTTTTTGTGTGATTTCCGCACCCTACTTTGAGGGACAATGCGGTGTTTCCACATTGTATTGGTCTTCTGGCCTGTGGAAATTAGATATTTATGCACTATATTGATCTTCTGGCCTGTGGAAATTAGATATTTATGCACTATATTGGTCTTCTAGCCTGTAGAAATCATGGATTTCCGCACTGTGTTAATCTACAGCTTGCGGAAATTGTGAAAAGTTTGATTTTTATGGTTTTTCCTTACCCAGATCTTGGATTTGGTTTTGGGGTGAATTTTTGGGTTTGATTGTGATCTATTTACAATCTGCTTGACATATTTGAAACTTATTTTATCCATCTTTGCTTTGTTTTCTTTTGAAAGATTTGATCTCTTGCTTTGAGTGTCTTTCTATTACAAAGCATTGTTTTTTCTTTAGAATTGTTTGGTGAAAGAACTTATTTTTCTTTTATTGAATAATTTGTGTTAAAAGAGAAAATTAGTTTGGGTTGCTTTTGTTTTGAAGAAACTTGCTATTGCTTTTAGTGTCTCTTTGAAACAAAAAATTCGATTTTGTTAAGCCCTAATATTGGCTCATTACCACTTAATTGGGGCATATTAGATTAGTAATGTTATTTTATTTATGTCGGCTTTAGGCCATTAGTTGTGATTTAGATTAG
>ML794514.1:10068-23169 GCA_009831015.1 Picea engelmannii
TACAATTATCTTTTGACCAATCCACAAAAGGGGATTTGGTCCTTTATAATAACTGACATGATCAATCCGCAATGGGGATTGATCCAATGAATAATATATCAAATAATAATAAGAATACACTTTGCAGTTACATTATTTTAACAGTTTCAAGGACAAGATTTTTGCATACAAGTGGGGATGGGTGATGATGTTACATATCCGATGACTAGAAGCGGCACCATATCCTTCATGTGGCCTTCAGTTGATGTTCTCAATTTGCCCAATGTTCTTTTTGTGGTTAGTTTAATGAAGAATATCTTGTTTGTCCCTAGTATTACAGATTAAGATGTAAAGTTGAGTTTAATTCAACAATACACCATAAAAGGTAGCAGCAAAGAACTTCGTCGATTTTTGGCCAAAGCAATGTGTAAAGGAGGACTTTGTAGGTTTGTTATTGATACTACAAAGCATGAGGCTTTGGTGCATGATAGTGGCAAGTTGTGGCACAAGCATCTTGGTCACTTGCATTATGGATCTCTTCCTCTCTTGAAAGTTATGGTGCAAGGATTGGCAAATTTCAAGATAGAGCAAATCAGTGTGTGCAAAGGATGTGCACTTGGTAAGCATACTAAAACTGCCTTTACATCCAATGAGCAAAGATCAAGGGATATTCTTGAGTTGATACACTCTAATGTATGTGGGCCTATGTCTTCCTCTTCCTTTAAGTTAATTTGTATTATGATTCTTTCTTCGATGATTCCTCTCAAAAATCCTAGATTTATTTTATGAATCTAAGGATGAAGTGTTCAGTAAATTCAATGACTTCAAATCCTTGGTTGAAAATCAAACAAGGAAGAGGATCAAGGTGCATAGATTAGATAATGGAGAGTACACCTTCAAAGAGTTAGATTCCGTTGGCAAGGACACGGCGATCAAGAGGAAGCTTACAGCTCCATAAAATCCATTAGCAAAATGGGGTTGCAAAACGTAAGAACGTATCCATTATTGAGACACTAAAGGCCATGATTCATGACATGAACTTGCCCATGTATCGTTGGTAACATTATCTTCTTTATCATGAACAAATGTCTACACAAGATTATTAAGGACAAAACATCGGAGGAGGTTAATACTGATGAGAATCCAAATGTGTCTTGTTGACCACCTATTTCGACTAGGGGTCAACGTCACATATCATGAAGCTATGTACCTGATGGTGCAAATTTTTTTTGAAGACTTATGGCTCAGCAGGGCAATTTTGGCCCCGACAAGTCTTTCTATGTAATCAGAATGTCCGCTCCCTTGCATGGGATAATAATGTAATGGGTCAGCATGAGTCATATTTTAGTTAGTTGCCTAGGACTTTATCATTAGGGAAGTCCTTTAATCGAGTGTTTTTTATCCTCAAGTAATTTTTAATTACCCTTGAGTTTTTCACTCACAATAATTCTTCAAAGTGGTGAAAGGCGTTCTAATGATCAAGCCCAAGGGGTGACTAAGGTCTAGGGATGTTGTAAATGACCATGCTAGACATATTCTAGAGTCTTGCGGAATTCTGTTAAGTTTTAATAGTTTTTTTTTAATTTATTAAAATTATCCATTTAATGGAAATTTTAATTAAATTTGATGTAAAAATGTAAAAATTTGGTCCTAGGAGATTTTGATAGGGGTATGAGTACTCAAAACAAATGGCAAGAGACCCCCTGCACCCTTGGACCAAGTTTCATCTCATTTGGACAAGTTTTGCTAGGTTTTTATTCATGAGGAGTCCAAGTCAGTCTGGAGTCAGCATTTAATTGTTTTAATTTGGCTAAGTAAAAATGCCAAAATTTGTAAAAAGGGAAAAAAGGACATGAGAGAGAGTGGGAAAGATTTCCTAACTTTTTTCCTAAGTAGGAAAAACAATTTTCCACTTAAAACTACCCCCCATTGCTTAGCCACAACTTAAAGTTGTCACTCCCTAAGAAAAGTGCGCCCCACTTGCTCTTTGATTTGGCCAAAAGTAAAAATTAAAGTAAAAAGCTAGCTAAAACCCTAAGTGCGCCCCCCCTTAGCCTCTAACTCATTCATTGGGTGAGTGAAAAGGTGTTTCCCCCCCCCCCCTTCCCNAAACCCTAACTTGACTAAAACCCTAAAAGGTGTGCCCCTTGAGATTGACTCTTTCCTTGGTTGTGTGACACTTGGAGCTCATCCAAGGGAGGACTTTCCTCTCTCCCAAGTATAAAAGAATGCCTACCCCTCCTCTTTTATCCATCTATTCTCAGAGCAAGTTTATGCTGCCCAAATCTCTCCCAGTCCTCTCTCTCTCTCTTTCCTCAATTCTTCTTGTAAGTTTTGCTGCAAGTATTTGCATGCAATATTTTTTGGAATAAAGGAAAACTTTGGAGGAAATCTCATGGTGCATTGGGAGTCTTCTTGATGCTCCTCATGGTCTTTGTTTGGGGTGATATTGCTGCCATAGTTTTTTTGTGGGTTTTTTTTGCTTCTAAATCTAATCTAGGAGATCCAAGCAAAGTATTTTGCTTGGGTAAGTTTATGGTAGTATTACTGTAGATTTTGTGAGTTAGTTTGTATGGTATTGGAAAGTATTTTGCAATTTCCATTTAATCTACTCATCTCCTTATTGTTTTTGTAGAAAAATCTCACTCATTTGCAGGTCACCAAGGGTTTGGAGAAGCAAATTTCAGATCTGGAAATTTGTTTGTTCAACCAAAGGATTCCTCCATTATTTTCTGTCATTTCCATTGGATTTGAGGCTATTTTTTGTTCTCAAATAGGCACTAAAATACATATTTTATATTCATATTTTTATGCTAAAAATTTATGTTTTACACTAACATAAATTTCTGAGTTGTTTTAAGTATTTTTGCAACATTTCCAGCAAGCATTTGCTTGTTGTTTTTTGCAGGTTCTCGCCAAAACAAGGGGAGGTGCTGCCCATTTTGGGCCTCAAAACACTCCAAAAGAGCCTCCCAGACTTAGGTTTCAAAACCCTCTTCTTCTCATCTTTCTTTAAGCATTGTAAGAAGCCCAAGAGAGTCTCTTGGGTTTGCATTCTCTTTCAAAAGTTAAATTTTTGTATTGTTTATCTTTTCAGTTTGCCTACACCCTGCACAGTGATTTGGCCTTGCCAATCCACGCAAAATCGCAAAGCTAGATTAGTCTAATTTTCTGTTTTGCATCTATTGTTTGCCCCACTTGTCCTTAAGGCAAGGTTGTGTGGCTAGGCCACTGCTTATTCTATTTCAAGTCATTTTAATTTGCTTTAATTTTGTGCCCACACCTTGCAAAGAGATTGGCTTAGCCATCCATGCAATATTGTGAGGCTGGGATCTAGATTTATTTATTGTTTTATTTTCGAATTTATTTGCAGAGTAACCACACCTAAATTAATTAGGGGAGTAGCCTTCTTGTCTTAGAAGTAATCATATCTAGTATAACTAGGCACCCAACTAATACAACTTTCACCATAAAAAATGGTGACCCATGGAAGCTATAGGGGGTGTAAGTCGGGAACGGCTTCACGGCACTAAGTGTCCTCCCTGCTTGAGCACCCAAACATTCTGGATTGACTTGTGGAGCTAGGGGAGGACCTTGCTTGTCTTCCTTCTTGAGCACCCAACAATTCTTTTGGTCAAAGGGGTAGGAGTTAGGGGTAGACACATAGTCTAGGGTTGCATCTATCAATCTAAATCCCCCTAACTAAAGAGAGAATTAAAATCTTTTAAAATTAACCTACGACACTCTCACAACTTTTACACTTTCAGTTTTATTCCTCTTGATTCAAATTGTGCAAGTTTTACTTTCATGTGCTTTACTTTCCAAGCATTTCCATTTTTCAAAGTAACTTTACCTTTTAAGTTGTGGGGATTTCACTGTCAAAGCTATCTATTTCTAAAAGTTGTGCAATCTCTCTTTCGAGTATTTTACTTTTCAAGTTATCTCAAGTTATCTATCTTATTTGTGGATATTTCATGTGTTAGAGTTTTAGGGAAAAGAAAACTACAGTAATATCTTTTAAAAATAAACTCAATGATACAAACAGATCAGCTCTTAAAACAATAATTGAAGTAGATTAAACATAGATTCTAAGATCTGAACATGTAAAGATAAATCTAAACATACAGCAAAATTTCTGAATATAGATTAAGTGCAGATTTCAAATAAAAAATAATTATGAACTTACCTTTAGCCAATCAAAGATATACCTGACATATAGATGTTGTCCTCTTTAATATGCTCAAAAAATCTGTTTAAAGATCATGGGTCAAAACCCCAAGGGCTTGACCTCCACCAAGATCTTGAGTGGATTGTTTTGACAAGGAGGATTCAAGGTCAATCAACAAGAATAGGGCTGATACAAGCACCCAAAAACAACTCATTCAAAACAGTCCAATCTGAACTGAAGTGCTAGAGGAACCTAGGGTTTGTCAAACCCTAAAAACTAATAGGAAGCAATCATGATAATAGCACCAACAATTAAGGAAGAAGGAGTCAAGGGATGTCTATGGGACAGCGGCAGTCATAAAGCACCCAATAGCAGTTTAGAATGAAACAATGAAGAGGGCGCAACACCCAACTACAGCAATGGCACACTTAGGACAACAAAGGAAGGTCTGCCCATAGCAAGAGGAGGTCCGCCCACTCAACATACAGCAAGAGGAGGTAACCAAGGTTGTCAGTAAGGCAGCGACAGCCTTAGGGCACCCTACAACAGCTAGGAGTGAAGCAAGGAGAGGCAGCGACACTCTTCAAAAATGAGGGAGAGGGTAGCGGCACACTTCAACAACAGAAGGAGGACAGTGCGACACCTTTACTCAGCAAGCACAACAGAGAAGAATCTCCCAGCCAATAAGATAAACCAACCAGGGAGGTCGTACCTCAGAATTGTAGGAGAGAGTTCACCAAGAAGACCAAACCTAGACAAGGAGACTAATCTGAGGTAGCCGCAGCAAAAACCCAATGAAGGAGAGAAGAGAAAAGATATGAGTATTGAATGAGAGAGGGGTAGGTCCTTTTTATAGTTTAAGAAGAGGGTTGGGGTTAATTTAAAATAAATAAATAAATGACATTTTAATTAATAAAATATCAATTAAAAGTCAAATAAGTCAAAGTGATTTATAAAACCCCAACACTACATTAAACAAGGAGGGAAACAAAAACAATAAAGGGGGGACTACAAGACAAGGTCAAGGGGTTCCTCTTCAATGGCAAAACATGTCCACATAGGTCTCATGGTAGCTTATAAACTTTTATCATAACTGCATAAGATGAAACATCCATGATGTGGTCATGTCCATCTTCGTGGCTACTCCTAGGTCTCATGGACCATCCCGGGAGAGAGGAAGAAGATCACACATCATCACATCTTGGTACATAACCGAGAACTACCTGATCCAAGACCAGGATACCCCAGAACACATCGGGGGGCCCTAGAACACATCTAGGGTCTTCCATCCACCAAGGTACAAGACCAAGGATCAACCCAAGTATTTAAGAAAGGATTCCCTGGAACACATCCAGGGGCTCTAGAACACATTTAGGGACTTACATCATCAACCACCAAGGATAACATCAAAGGATCAATCCAAACACCAAGCAAGGATTCTCTGGAACACATCCAGGGGCCCTAGAACACATCTAGGGACTTACTGCTTGGTCCTTGACCAAAAACCCCAGTAATACACTGGAGGCCCTCACTAGGGTCTTTTTCCATGGCTCAAACTACTTGGTCTCAAACCAAGAATCCCAGGAGTGCATTTGGGGCCCTAGATCTGAGCTAGGGTCTTATGCCATCCTCCCGAAGAATGGCTCTTGCAGCTGCACTAATTTCAACACTCCCTCTCAGCAAGAGAGGCATTCTCAGCAACACGAAGCTTGTCTTGAAAGTAAACAAGCATTGTCAAGGACAGAGGTTTGGTCAAAATTTCTGCCGTCGAAACATATTGAATACTGAGAATGTTCTTCTGCACCATGTCCCGAACATAGTGATATTTCATCTCAATGTGTTTCAATCTGTCATGAAACACTGGATTCTCAGAGAGCTTTATACAACTTTGTTTATCACAGTGGATTACTGTGGGTTCCAACTCAGCACTAAACAAATCTGAGAGTAGCTTTATGAGCTACACTGCTTCTCTACTAGCAGCACTTGCAGCAATATATTCAACCTCTGCAGTGCCCTGGGCTATGGAGCCATGTTTCTTGTTGGACCAGGAGATCAAGGTTGAACGCAAACTGAAACAATATCCGGTAGTACTCTTCTAGTCCACTGTACTGCTCATTCAATCTGAATCTGTAAAACCATGAAGCATTACCCCTCCACTAGAAGTAAATCTTAGCCCATAGGCTATAGTTCCCTGGACATATCTAAGAACATGCTTAACAGCGACCATATGAATATGTTTCGGTTCACACGTGAACTGGCTGAGGGCATTCACTGCATAACAAATGTTTGTTCTGGTGTACTAGATACATCAAGGACCCAATGATCTGATGATATACAGTGGGGTCTTCTGGATATGAACTTATAACTTGATCTTGTAACTTCTTCAGGTTAGAAATCATAGGTGTGGACATGGACTTACAGTCCAACATGCCAAATCTGCAAAGCACATCAACTGCATACTTGCTTTGTGAGAGAAAGATCTCACCATGTTTCTGCCACACCTCTAAGCCAAAAAAGTAATGCATAAGACCTAAGTCCTTCATTTCAAATTCTGTTGAAAGCTCCCTCTTAGTCTGAGCTATCAAATGTTCCTCTCCTGTAAGGAACAAATCATCCACATATAATACTAAGATAACAGGATGATTATGCACAATCTTTATATAAATATTGGGATCTGTTATACTCTTGGTGAACCCGAGACTCTGAAGAACACTGACAATTCTTCCATACCAAGCTCTTGGAGCTTGTTTCAATCCATACAAGGCTTTCTTGAGTTTGCAGACATGGTATTCTTTCCCACGGATCACGAAACCTTCAGGCTGCTTAATATAAACTTCTTTCTCAACTTCACCATTGAGAAAGGCAATCTTAACATCCATTTGGTGAAGTGTCCAATCAAAAACTAAAGCAAGAGAGATAATGATTCTACTGGAGAAAAAATCTCGTCGTAGTCAGTTCCTTCTTTCTGAGAGAAGCCACGAGCCACAAATCTAGCTTTGAATTTTTCAACACTGCCATCTGTTGCATGTCATGGCCCAACTCACATACTGGAACTGCTCCCTTTGAGTCTCATAATATGTCTACCTCCCTGCATGTGCAACCTGGCTTCCTCTGATCCTGCAAGATCTTTTGACTCTAATCTGGTGTCAAATCTCTTCAAGATGTACTTGGTGTCAGTACCAAGTTTAATATGAAAAACTGAGTCAAACTTTTACCAGGTTATGCTTATGTCATGTGACCTCACTATTCACTAACCAAATCTTTTCTTTGGAAAACTGCAGGATACATACAGCAGATGACATGCATACCCATATTGAGCTCTCATACCAAGGACAATGGCTCAATTACAATCTCAGGATTCCCAACTTAAAAAGGATATCTGTTGGGTTCCCAAAATGAGGGAGAAATACCCCAACTACAAAGATAACTTGTTGGGCTCCTTAACCAAGAAAACAACCCAACCTAAAAATGACTCAAATGAGAATTTGTTGTACTCTCATACCGGAGATAATGGTCCATCATACTGCTGAGTTCCCAAACCAAAAATGACCTAGCTTACATCAACAAGTATATGCTGAGATCACAGCTTCCTTGGTCATACAAATGAGATTCTAACAATAGGATAATCACAGCTCTTCTTGCTGTCTTTAGTAGTCACATACTTATTTCAAATTCAATGATTAAATGCAGATGATACATACTTGGACTTACCTTGAACTTGCTTGGGCTGAAGACACACTTAGTACTTTGCATCTTGCTACCATCTGTAGCTTCCAAAGACATCTTCTGTTAAATTGTTCTCAAAACAAAGGTGTATGACAACATGTAGGGCAGTCTACCTTTACCTTATATGCTTCATATAATTCTGCTCTTTCCGAAAAATTCTCAAACACAAAACTGATAAATGGTCCATGCATGGCCTAGCCTGTAATGTCTTTCCAAGACCCCTGTGTACAGATCTAATCTTGGGTATGCGTCACACTTAATTGTATGCCAGTGATGAGATGGAAATACTAAGGCTTTCTCTTCATTTTGTTCTCCAATAGCAATGTGCAAATAAACACAGGCAACCTAAATAAAACGCCCCTTAAAAGATAAAAAATTCCAAATTTATTATGCACACCAGCATTATCTTTGCTCCTTGATGATTGTAGTTTACGCACAGGATTCTTGATATTACTGCTTCATACATACAACATCATTACAAGCGGTTTCAAAGCATCTCACTATTAATTGTTGCATCACTTAAAATCAACGCAATGTATCTAACCGTCTTCAAATTGCAATATTGGTGTACATGTGAACATTTCAACCTCATCCAAGCAGCTATCAATCTACCACATGAAACATCAATCAAGAGAATTTGACAAGCCTCAAGAGAGACTTTAGGTCTAGTACAAACAACCAAAATTCTGCTTCTAACTGTATTGGAAGGCAAGTCCTTTATGAGTAATTATGATTGCTTCTCTTCCTTTGGCTGTGGCATTTTTTAGGGCTGGTGCATTCACAAATGAGAACACAAATAGGCCTTCATTCTGTTGGAAATGTCTTCAGAAATATGCTGAGTGACTTCTGGAAAGTTCCTCTCTTACACAGATGTAGAAATGCAAGTAACAACTCTGAAAACTTGACCAGGTTGTTGGATCTATGATCTTCACGGTACACCTTATCACTGGGAACAGCAAGCTCCTACAAGATATCTCTCATACTGATGGGATGAATCAATTGAACATATAATTTGAGGGGTAACAGGTCCTTTTTTTTAATATGAGAGAAGATAGGAAGATTTTTCATGCTCCTTTAGGCTTCCATTATTGAGGTGGTTGAAATACTTAAGTGCATCTGATGCTAAGGCTGAAAGGATTAGTCTGTTTGTGAAACGTTTCCTGGGTGAGTGAACAGCATGTCCACCCTAGTACCTACCCAACTTCACTTCGTCCGTCCACTGTTGTGTGTACCAGTAGTTTCTTTATCTTCAACTTTGATGGCCCATTAAAAAAAAACAACTTACTGATGATATGTAAAACAAACCCTAAAACAAGGATCTACGCAGGCTCAAATGTTTGCAACTATTGAGCTATTTTCACGCCCTATGCTCTGATTCCATGTTAGAGTTTTAGGGAAAAGAAAACTACAGTATTATCTCTTAAAAATAAACTCAATGATACAAACAGATCAGCTCTTAAAACAATAACTGCAGTAGATTAAATATAGACTGTGAGATCTGAACATGTAAAGATAAATCTAAAGTTTAAACATACAACAAAATTTCTGAATATAGATTAAGTGCAGATTTCAAATAAAAAATACTTCTGAACTTACCTTTAGCCAATCAAAGATATACCTGACATATAGATGTTGTCCTCTTTAATATGCTCAGAAAATATGTTTAAAGATCATGGGTCAAAACCCCAAGGGTTTGAACTCCACCAAGATCTTCAGTGGACTGTTTTGCCAAGGAGGATTCAAGGTCAATCAACAAGAATAGGGCTGATACAAACACCCAAAAACAACTCATTCAAAACTGTTCAATCTGAACTGAAGTGCTACAGGAACCTAGGGTTTGTCAAACCCTCGAAACTGATGGGCAGCAATCATGATAATAGAACCAGCAATTAAGGAAGGAGTCAAGGGATGTCTGTGGGACAGTGGCAGCCATAAAGCACCCAACAGCAGTTTAGAATGAAACAATGAGGGGGGTGCAGCACCCAACTACAACAACGGCACACTTAGGACAGCAAAGGAAGGTTCGCCCATAGCAAGAGGAGGTCCGCCCACTCAACACACAGCAAGAGGAGGTAACCAAGGTTGCCAGTAAGGCGGTGGCAGCCTTAGGGCACCCTACAACAGCTAGGAGTGAAGCAAGGAGAGGCAGCGGCACTCTTCAAAAATGAGGGAGAGGGCAGCAGCACACTTCAACAACAGAAGGAGGACAGTGCGACACCTTTACTCAGCAAGCACAACAGAGAAGAAGCTCCCAGCCAATAAGATAAACCAACCAGGGAGGCCGTACCTCATAATTGTAGGAGAGAGTTCACCAAGAAGACCAAACCTAGACAAGGAGACTAATCTGAGGTAGCCACAGCAAAAACCCAATGAAGGAGAGAGGAGAAAAGATACTAGTATTGAATGAGAGAGGGGTAGGTCCTTTTTATAGTTTAGGAAGACGGTTAGGGTTATTTTAAAATAAATAAATAAATGACATTTTAATTAATAAAATATTAATTAAAAGTCAAATAAGTCAAAGTGATTTATAAAACCCCAACACTACATTAAACAAGGAGGGAAACAAAAACAAGAAAGGGGGGAGTACAAGACAAGGTCAAGGGGTTCCTCTTCAATGGAAAAACATGTCCACATAGGTTTCATGATAGCTTATAAACTTTTATCATCACTGCATAAGAGGAAACATCCATGATGTGGTCATGTCCATCTTCGTGGCTGCTCCTAGGTCTCATGGAACATCCCGAGAGAGAGGAAGAAGATCACACATCATCACATCTTGGTACATAACCAAGAACTACCTGGTCCAAGACCAGGGTACCCCAGAACACATTTGGGGGCCCTAGAATACATCTAGGGTCTTCCATCCACCAAGGTACAAGACCAAGGATCAACCCAAGCATTTAAGCAAGGATTCCCTGGAACACATCTAGGGACTTACATCATCAACCACCAAGGAACACATCCAAGGATCAATCCAAGCATCGAGCCAGGATTCCCTAGAACACATCCAGGGGCCCTAGAACACATCTAGGGACTTACATCATCAACCACCAAGGAACACATCCAAGGATCAATCCAAGCATCGAGCAAGGATTCCCTAGAACACATCCAGGGGCCCTAGAACACATCTAGGGACTTACTGCTTGGTCCTTGACCAAGAACCCGAGTAATACACTGGGGGCCCTCACTAGGGTCTTTTGCCATGGCTCAAATTACTTGGTCCCAAACCAAGAACCCCAGGAGTGCACTAGGGCCCCTAGATCTCAGCTAGGGTCTTATCCCATCCTCCCGGAGAATGGCTCTTGCAGCTGCACTAATTTCAACATCATGTATCAATGTTTCATTGTTAATTGGGTTTAAGTATTCTTTATTCTTTGGGTATAGGTGTCCAATCGTTTAAGTTTCTTATCTCATTGTATATCTATTTCATATTTTATTTCAACTTGTAGATAACATTTATAAATTGGTGTAAAGTAAATTCTTTTGTTCATTGGTATTATTTATTTTTGTTTAATTGTACTTGTGGTATCTTTCATTAACCCCATTTATCTTTAGGCATTGGTCTTATTATAAACTTGTAAGTAAAAGGGGTGTGCTTGTCATTGAAAGGTTGCATTGCATTGACTGCTTGTCATTTGGGTTGGGTCTCCCTAATCTAAGAACTAAAATTAACTCCTAGATCATTTAATCAACCTTAACATAGTTAAGTAGGGTCTAACCCCCTTAGCTTCCCTAGGAGTGAGCCTAGACGGAAGAAGTCCAAATCGAGGTGACAGTGGGTTCGGACTTAGGCTTGTGCCTCCAAGGACACACCAAGTGGGTTGGAGACTTCTCCACGTTAATAGGTGTGTATAAGGACGGAAACATGTCTCATTTCTGTGTATTTGGTTTTCAAGTTTATATTCATGTTCCTGAGAGAATGGACTAAGATTGAAGTTTGAACCCTCTAGTATTACGGGGGTCTTTGTTAGCTACAGTGAGACTTCCAAAGGCTACCAAATCTACATTCTAGCCCAATAAAATATAGTGGTAAGTAGAGATGTGAAGTTTGATGAGGATGGTTGGTCCTCAAGGTCACAGGAGCCTTCTATAGTGATTGAAGGAAAAATACTAGTTGTTCCAGATTCAAATCTGAAATTAAAGGAGAAATCAGATTCAAATCTGCAAGAAATTGTTAAATTATGAGCTTGATTTCTTATGCGGATTAATTCTTTTATTTTCTTCAACACCTTGATTCCAACTCAATACACTTCAACAATACCAAATCATAACCGAATAGCAATAACCATGTAGATACGTAAGCATGCACATCAACAACACATATACCCCGAGGAAACCCTGTACAGGGAGAAAAACCCAAGCAAACGATATTTCTTTATTGCATTAATAATGTAAGATCACTTACAAATATCCACCATGAATGCTCTGCTCTTAAAGAGCTTGCCAAGATGACTCTAACCTAACAGAGACCTAAGAGACCTTGCTGAAATACACCTCTGATATGTTGTCTCTATTGTTGATATACAGCACTGATATGCTGCTGATATACGCCTCTGATATGCAGCCTCTATTGCTGATATACAACACTGATATGCTGTTGATATACACCTCTGATATGCAGCCTCTATTGCTGATATACAGCATTGATATGCTGCTGATATACACCTCTGATATGCAGCCTCTATTGCTGATATACAGCACTGCTATGCTTCTTTGGTATGCTGCCTTTTTATCACTGATATGCACCTCTATTGATTCGCCCTTAACCAGCGTATCAAACTGTGTTGAAGAGAGGGGTTGACCTATGCTTATAAAGGCTGAAGAGGAGAAGTGAATGGCTCGAAATAGTAACTTGCTTGCATGCTTTAATCATAACTCAGCTTCATACTTTAGTTCGAACTTAGAACAAGACTTGAGACTTCAGTTACAACTCACCCTTGAATTGGCATGCATGCGTACTAAATTAGCATGCACATGACATGCATGCATGCAGTGCATGTCATGCATGCAACATGCAACATGCAACATACAACATACGACAACTTGACAACAAAGTATTTGACTTAGACATGCAACTTTGACTTCTACAACTCGACTCTTTACAAGGCAATTCAAAATTCTCTTCATGGTGGATAATGTTACATGTGCCAACGCACTAGATCAATACATTTATATCATTTGCAATATTAGGAATATCGTTTGTTTCTAGCTCATAGGAATTTTATATT
>ML794514.1:33511-57703 GCA_009831015.1 Picea engelmannii
ACACTCACTGACGTGTCTCATAACGTCTTGTTTGAGGCCCTTCCATGAGAACCTCTCTCTGATCTGTCTGTAGGTTTTGAAAAACCCCTGATGGCCTGCTAGAGGTGAATCATGAATTGCGGTGAGGATCTTCTTCTTAAGCCTTGAATCTGGCACCAAGTAGACCCTATCCTTGTAAAATATGACATCGTCAATGACCCTATACCGGTCATCCTGTATCTGCCCATCCATCACCTCACAAGCGAACTTGTTCTTGGAATATTCCACTAACAAGTGGGATTTCCAATCTACTGAAATCCCCATCAAAGAACATGTCGCAGGTCTCCTCGATAGTGCATCGGCCAAAATGTTCTTTTTCCCCTTGACATACTCTATGTCAAAGTCGAATGCATGTACCTTCGTCACCAATTTCTGTTGGCGCTCATTGAGGTCCTTCTGCTCAAGGAAATACTTCAAACTGTTGTGATCGGTCTTGACCACGAATTTGTTGCCCACCAAATATTGTTTGAACTTGGTCAAGGCATGCATGATTGCCAACATTTCCTTGTCATAAATGGAGTACAACCTCTCAGGTTGACTAAGCTTCTGGCTCTCGAATACAATGGGGTGTCCTCCCTGCATCAAAACTGCACCAATCCCTTCGCCGGATGTCACACTCTAGTACAAATGGCAAGGTGAAGTCTGGTAGTGCCAACACTGGACAAGTGCCCATGACTTCATGTGATCAAAGGCTTCCTGTGATTTCTTGGTCCATATGAAGGCCCCATGCTTGGTAAGATCTGTCAGCGGTGCTCCAAGCTGAGAAAAACCTCGAACGAACCGCCTGTAATAGTTGCACAGCCCGAAGAATCTCCTCAATTCTGTCACGTTCTTGGGCATCGGCCAATCCAGAATGGCCCTGATCTTCTCTTGGTGCACTTGTACCCCCTGTGCACTGATGATGTGGCCTAAGTAAAGCAGCTCTGTCATACCGAACTCGCACTTGGACTCTTTGGCATATAATGATTATGCCTCCATGATCCTCAATACCTCATCCAGGTGCCTCATATGCTCTTGCCATGACCGACTATAGATCAAGATGTCGTCAAAAAAAACCAAGACTGATTTCCTTAACTAATCCCTGAATATATGGTTCATGCAAGACTGGAATGTAGCGGGTGCATTGGTTAGCCCAAATGGCATAACCAAGAACTCGAAGTGTCCAAAATGACATCGAAATGTCGTCTTCTAAATGTCCTGCTCTCGGATGCTGATCTGATGATATCTAGAGCGTAGATCAATTTTTGAGAAGAAAACTGCCCCATGCAGTTCATCCATCAACTCATCAATGCGTGGGATAGGGTACCGGTTCTTGATGGTTTTCTTGTTCAAGGCTCGATAATCAATGCACATCCTCATGGTGCCATCCTTCTTCAGAACTAAGACAATTGAAGAAGCAAATGGGTTGTTGCTCGGTCTGATGTGTCCCATCACCAACAATTCCTTGATTGCCTTCTCTATCTCATCCTTGAACCTCCTAGGATGACGATAGGGGGGAGTGATCATAGGTTTGGCCCCCTCCTCCAACTCAATGGTGTGCTCAAACCCCCTGTCAGGTGGTATCCCTGGTGGAATTGCCTCAAAGACCTGCTGATGTCGTCCCAATAAATTCTTGATCTTTGTATGGTATTGTTGTCGACCTTTCGAATCCTTCTAAGTAGTGATCAAGCATTCTGCAGCATATGCTACCTCCCCGTGTCTAAATATCCTCTCCATCCTCTTGGTTGAAACTGTCATGGGTGCTCCTGTCGACATACCTCTTAGAACAACCTTCTTCCCATCCTGATCTCCGAATCCCATTTCCAAGGTTTGGTAGTTGGTAGTGATTTTTCCCAAGGTAATCATCCACTGAACTCCTAACACCACATGTGTGTCCGATAGGTCAACCATATAAAATGTGTCTCTCACTGTGTAGTTGCCTAACTTCATCTCTAAGTTTGGAACTCTGTCTAGACACTCCACTGTGTGACCATCTGCTACCGCAACATCAAACCCCTCAAACTCCTCTGTCTAAAGTGCCCATCTCAATACTAGTGAAGCGTCGATGAAGTTGTGGGTGGCCCCACCATCTATCAGGGTGATTGCCCGTTGCCCCTGAATAATCCCTCTGATACAGAGGGTATCATACCTGGGAACACCAAAAAGGGTCACTATGACACCTCCCTTTGTTAGTTTCCTCCCGTTAGCCTGTTCTAGCGGTTGTGGGACTACTGGAGGATGGGCTCCTGCCAGTGTCGGTGGTCTATGAGGAGGCTGCTCCTCTGTTGGTGCTGACTCCTCCTCTAAACTAGTGGATCCACTGTCCTCCTCCTCCTCACTGTCCATGTTGTTTGCTGCTACCTCAATATAATGAATCTCTCCCTTGCCCATGCACCTGTGGCCTGGGACCCAAGGATCTCTGCAGCTAAAGCAAAGCTTCTTCCTCATAAGCTCTCGCCTAGTCTCATCATCCAACTTCTCCTTGCCCTTCCATTCTCTTTGGAATGGCTTCCTGTCTCGATCCTTCTGGGGCACAAATGGTTTGGAGAAAGTTTTAGTCTTTGGCACGGAGTCTGCCAGATCTCGAGTGCGAAGGATGGCATCTTGCAAAGTGGGAGGCCTGTATGCCTTCACCCATCCTCTCAAAGGCTCTATGAGTCCTTCTGTGAATAGCATGATCAGCCTAGGCTCTGATATATCTGTCACTGCCACGGCTACCCGCTAAAACTCTGTGATGAACGCCTCTACTATGCCAGTTTGTCTCAACTGGGCTAGAGCCCTGAAGTGTATCTCGGGATCCTTCCTGTCAAACCTGTCCATAAGCCTATCTGTAAACTCCCTATAGGAGGTGAAGCGACTGTGACCCAATGTCACCAGTGCATGATACCACCACTAGTGTGCCTCACCCTCCAAGTGTAAGGTCGCGAAACTGATGGCCTCTGTCTCGGTCATCTGGTTGATCTTGTAATACATGTCTATCTTCTGTACCCAAGCTCTAGCGGTGTATTTGGATGATCCGTCGAAAGAAGGGATGGTGAGTTTCCCAACTTTTCGGATGAAATCGAGGTTATGCCCCTGTTGTTGTTGTGGTCCTCCCCTCTGCGGCTCTTTGGGGCGGTTCCTGAGTCTGAGTCCACAATACTCGACTAAGGTCATGTCCTGATGGAAGTCACGACCCAATGCTGCGTACTCCCTCCTATACTCTGCAATGTCGTCGGCATAAGTGGGTGGCGTCTGTGCTATTGGTGGCGGTGCTGATACCGGGGGTGCCCTCTGGAAACTAGGAAACAAGGGTCTGGGAATCCTACTCGCAGAGGTGTATGTGCGAGAGGGTGACTGGGGTCTACTGCCTGCTCCCAAGTTCCCCTGTGCTGCATGCAGGACTTGTGTATCTGGGGCGCCCACTCTAGCCAATCTATCAACCACCTGTGCCAAGGACTAAGACATGGTCCGTTGACTAGCTAACATATCGTTGATAACCTGCATGAAAGTTGCCTTTGGATCTATGGGGGCCTTGCCATTGCCCTCTGGTCGCTCCTATCTGTCTCCTAGCATCCTCTCTGCCTCGCGCTCAGCCTCCCGCTCTGCCCTTATCTCTGCTTCTCTGTGTGCCTCTTCCTCTTCCTCTGAGCTAGGAGGAAAAGGGGGAAAATCATGCATATGCCTTCTTTCCTGATGCATGTTGTAAGTGACATATTCGTCACCTACGTGTTCACGGCCCTCTAGGTCTTCTGCTGCACTCATTGTCTTTGGTCACAGGCTGGCAGGACTAAAGCTCTGATACCACTGTAATGTTCCTGACTTGGCTAGTCTAGGAAACGTTGCTAATGTGTGTGTAGGATCAAAGGTTTACAGCATATAAATGATCATACAAATAATAAACGCGACAAAGGACTGCAAAGTTTGTATTATGATATCTCTGTGGATTACAAAATGGCCGAATGCGGCTGAATAAACTGACAATACTCGACTAGATCAATAGACAAAGGATCTTAGCCGGAATACAAATAAGCAACTACGGCTGAATAAAATAACAACATTCGGCTAGATCAAAAGACAAAAGGATCTTAGCCGGAATACAAATAAGCAACTAAAATATAATACCCGGAATATGGGAGCACTGCAGAATCAATGAAAAATGATGGAAGACTTGGATGATCTTCCTGGTGACTAGGGTGTGTCTTTCAACACCGAAATCAGCCAACTGGTGTCTTCCCCCTGGAATACACTGAACTATCTCTCCTGAGATGCGCCTCTTCTCCTCAATGACAAGTCATAATCTGCATAATGATGAATTAGGTCATTGGCCCTTCCTTTATAGCTTTCCAAAACCCAAAATCATGCTGAAACCCTAATTCACTATTGACTTCCAAAACCCTAAATCACTACTGAAACCCTAATTCACTGTTGACTTCTATTTTTAGCTCATAATGACTTAAAAGTGCTTTTAACCCTTTTTTAGCTCAATGTCACTTTCCAAATATAACACCTGTCACTGGAGTGACCTCTAGTAACCCTGTTTACCCCTCTTTGGCCCTGGCTATAGTCTAACAGGGCGGTTTAGACCATTAAGCCTCCTCTCTGGAGCTCCTATTTGGAAAGGGACATTACATTTCCATCGGCTATGTGACTGTACACAAATAGTGAATTGATAAGAAGGTTGAGAAACATTTGACCATTATCATAAAGCAATTTCCCAAACTAACGATTTTCTTTGGACAATCTTTTTATCATTTAGGAAAGAAAAAGTCATTTGCTATTGTACTTTTAGTTCCTTTCTGTTCTTTTGTGTCCATTATTGCAAGATTTGTCATAAGGTGCATATTTGAAGTAAGTCTAATAGCTGTTACAACACCACATTCACTTAGTTAATGCACTTCATGTTATGCCCTCATGGATAAAGAAAATACAAGGAAAGAATGAAACTCCAAACACAGGAAAAGACAATTCTGGAATCTACAGTAACATCAATCTAGGCCACCTAATTCTAATAAAAGTTAGAGCAGTAACATGCCTTAATGTGAAGGGAACTGAAAGCTTGGGCAGAACATCATGTTCAAATAGAGAAGCTTCTTCAGCCATTCTCAGCATTACTCTTCGTACAATATCTCCAAGGTACAATCCTGATATTAGCTTCTCAAATAGCTGGTATCAATGAAAAGTGTCAGCAAAGACTGCCCAACTTAGGTGCTAAATACCAATAATTTCTCGAAGAGCTTGTGTCAGACTTAAAAATTAATTATGTTCATCGAAGAGAGATTTTACCTGATAACCAGGATTTATAGTTTTGGAATCAAGAGCCTTGTCAAATTCAGTCACAGGAAGGTGTGAAGACCAGAAGTTCCCCCACTCCATGTTTATGACCTGTAATTAATTAGAAACTTTAAAACCACCAAATGAACATCAATCACATTAAAATCCTATTACTTCTATGTTATATGTTGTTGTGAATGTTAATATTACTCAAAGAGCAGCAGGAGCTTCCTGTACCCTATTTAAACTGGGGAAAGACAAAAATTGACATAATATGGGTACGATTAAAATACAACCATGTCACCAGAAGTTTGATGTAGCCCCTTTGCATCTGGAATTGCATCTACACATTCCACGTAGCATGCATTAGTTCCAGTCCCCAGAATAACAGCAGCCATGACATCTTTATCCCAGTAACGGCCTCCAGCTAATGTTCCAACAGTATCGTTAACCTGTTTACAATGAAAATAGATAATGTATGTGAGTGCAGTAAGCAGCTGATGAAACTTCCATGGATATACTAATATAACGAAAGCAAAAATATTAAGCAACATCACTATGGCTCAAAAAGCATATTCCTGATCGCTGAATATTTAGCAGATATTTGACACAAAACAACTTTTACTATTTAACAACAGCAGAATCCTTAGTAAATACAAACAGAACATATTTTTCTGCAGTAGAAAACAGGCTTAAAACATTTTTTAAATATCCTCAGGTAAAACCTCCATTACTGCAGTTTGCAGTCCATAACCATTACCAGTGCAGCAACGCGCATGTCCAAACCTTGCCTTTGAAGGGCCTCATTTAAGGTTGCCACAACGTCCTTGCCAATCTGTTATTACATTATTTCATGAATTAGAATCAAAAGAGGAGCATAAGCAGACTCATTTCAGAATAAGAAAAATACAATATTAACAACGACTCAAGCATGGTCACCATGTTTTCATTATTAATACTGTGTCATTCAAAGAAAACTATAAAACTGCAGAAGAAATCATCTGGGATAAGAAAGCAAGGAGATTTTCTCTAGTGGAAACTTTATTCCATAAGAACACTAGCTGAAATCTCCCATAAGAACCAATTCCAGCAAGAAAAATGCTGTGATTTATGGAGCTGGAGCCTTGAGATTATTGCTCATACCCAAAACCTCATGTTCACAGTTAAATTTGAAAAGAGAGGAACAACAGTCCTAACAACTACTTGCAGTTTTTCTTTTCCAGGTTACAAAGCCCGGGAAAACCCCCAAGTACTTCCCCTCATTTTGAGGATGGTACTCAGGGTAAACCGTAGAATCTTAAGAGCGCAAGGCCGGTCAACAACAAGGCTCGAAGCCATTACAACAATATACTCGTTGTCAGCTCAACATGTCACTTGGGGGAATTGAACCAGGGTAGGGAGGATAACAATCATTCCTCCCAACCACCCAAGCTAAACCCAATTGACACATTTCAGGTTATTTAAACCATCAACAAATCAATTGGGTATTGTTACCCCTCATATCAGATGAAAACTTATACTTGTGATTTTTATCACACCACTTGTGATTTTTATCACACCACTTGTGATTTTCATCACAAATGTCAAAGGCTTGCAGGATGATATTGATGGAGCATTTGATGGACTAGGGGCACATTCTTCGTGCACACTTTCATAGAATTGCTTCCCTTATGACAGTTTATCTGTTGACCACCTCGGTGGGTGCTAAGGCATTCTAATGAAATTTATTTGCTTGCACATTTGTCCAGTCTTTGTGATTGCCCCTAGTACCTAGCATGGAGATGGTACTATCATTTGGTTGGCTTTGTTTTAGCACCCTAGGTCATATGGGCATTTCCAGCATTGTGATGATATATTCAGCATGTCCACGCTTCATTGAGAGAGAGCACCATACATCAGCGTTGATAACATCGGCATCAGCAAATATCAACGACGGTCTGGAAAACATATTCTCGGAAACATCGACAAAAAAATCGGCAAAAATCAGCAAACCGCGGCAAACATTAAAAAATACAAAATCGGCAAAAATCGGCAAAAATTGGAAAAAATCGGCAAAATCGGCAAAAGAAAAAATTGCGATTTTTTTCAGGCTAAAAAATCAGCAGCCCGAAAAAATCGCGATTTTTTCAAACATCAGCGAAAAATCACCAATGTTATCAACACTACTATACACTGGCACAGGTTTCTATGTTGATCTAACCCTCTCAAGGGTTAGACGTTGATGATATGTGATTGGTCTTGGCTTTATTGAAGCAACACCCTATCACATATTGGCTCATTTGGCATTGGATTAGCATCTTGGTATCATTGGCTCATGGCTCTAGTAAAGCATTTCTCATGTCCACCTCTTTCTATATGGATTTAGCCCAGTGTTGCCAACATCTTGATAATATTGCGATGTTGGAGATATTATCTTCAAAATCAGGGTCGGCGATATTTTCCGATATTTTCAATCTTACAACATTGTTTTTCATTCTTACAACATTTTCCGATATTTTCCCCGATGTTGCCAATATTTTCGTTTTCGGACCCTTGGCGATATTTTGCCGATGGCGATGTTTGCAACACTGCAAGTCTCAACTGTTATATTTTGGATGGTTTAGCATGGTTTGAACCTTGTTGTGTGGATGCCCTTACTTTATCTGGATACTCTTGGCACATGGATCGAGTTGTGATGTCTTTGACTACAACTTCTAGTGGAACGCTCCCTTGGTTTACTCTTATTGGCACGTATGTTGAAGCATGGTCACATTGATACTGCTTGTTTGATGGGGCAGTCCCCTTACTTCATGGATCTAGTGGATTACTTTGATGACCTTGCACATGGATTTATGCTAGCAAATGACAGATTAACACCTTGTTTCATGGATCTACTTGTTGGCGCTTGGTTTGGTGGGTTTAGCACCTTTGGACAGCGAGTTTGTTAGCCTTTGAGAAGCTGACCAAAAGTATTTTGCTATATTGGGCTTTCTTTTAGTCTCCCAAAGACTTTGACTCCCGAATGAAGGGAAGTGCTCCACTCTTGGAAGCTCCATTGCACACATTTTTATGTATTTTGATGGGGTCTCACATGGAGAAGCCATAAGTGCCTTTTGAGAAGTTTTGCATGGTTCCATACCCTAGATGAGGGAGAGATCCACCATCAGGAGGAGACGTGGTATAGCCACCACTTATTTCTCAATTTTTATGCATTGTTTAACTTTTCATTTGGAGTTAGTTAGGAGATACTCATTTTTTATGTTTTCCTAGGAGAGATCTAGGATCTCACACATGGAGGTTTAATTTGAGGAGGTTTTGAGTTTGAACTCTATATAAGAGAAGCTCCTCCTAGTTGTAATGGTTGTTGAAAGTGTGTTAAACTTTTTGAGAGCTAATTGTTGAAGATCTATTAAAGGCTATCAGAAAGTTTAAGCGTTCAATCTTGTTCATGTGAGGCATATGTTTGAAATTTCTCATGGCTGAATATTAATGTTGAAAACTACATGCAAAGAATTTGTTTCAAGGGCTATTTTTTAAGGGTTACTTATCTCCAATTGAAGGAATTAGGTGTGGGTTTTCCTCTCTTAATCTCTTTGATGTTTTGTTTATGAATGTGTCACTGTTGCATCTATCATCTTCTAGAATTGTTGCAGAATTTAACTTCATAGTAAAACACAACCTAGTAAACAAGTCTAAAGGTGCATCTCTTGTAAGGATTTTTCAAGGAAAATTTCTGCATTGATTATAGCAATATTAGGCTGGCTGTAGTATGCATTTCCAGCTCTGTTTGGCCTAATTACTCATTAAAAACAGCCATCTAAATCTGTCCTCTTGATCCCATATGCCCAATTTGGATTTGGGCACTTGTCTTTCCTTTCAACCATCCCTAAAAATACAAAAACCATCATTTATTTTCTGTTTTATTAAATCTGGAATTCACTGCTGAAAATATTGTAAACCAGACTTGCCCTAATTCTATGAGACCATTCCAAGTCCTTATCATACATTGGACTTAGTTGCCTTCAGGGATTCCCCCCTTGTGCCAGAGGATAGCCGGCCTAAAGAGAGTGAAAGAGCTACCGAGTTGACAATGGGTAGCCTTTCTATATTCACCCATAGGGTTTCACTTGTGGCTAGGGCTTTGCACTTAAAGTAAGGGTTTGGGAGGTGTTAACCCCCATATTTGCCTGTGCAACTGGAGGGTTAAGATCCAACTAGTTCTCATCAAATTGGTTCTATTGACAGGTGCATCTAGTTTTCACAATGAGCAGAGTTTGTTTCAAAGTTGTTTTCACCAGATTTTGAGAAAATTGTTGTTTTTCGCAGTTATCCTATTTTCTAGGAGCCAAAGTTCCAAGGTCCACATGTCAGAGTTAATTACATATTATTGGTCCTTGCGGGCTTCTGATGTCGATGAGCTTATTTCAAGCAACATGCGAGCATTTTCATGGCACTGCTATTTTTAGCAGTTAGGTTTTCAGGGCTCGCATGCTGATTCTCAGCATATATTTGGGTTCCTTGCAGAACAGGGAATCTGATGAGACTGTTTCCATTGACATGCAAGATGTTGTTATTTTTAACAGTGTCTATTTTTAAACGTACTATATTTGGCAGTAGTCTCATAGCAGTTCCCTTCATTTTCAGTCTTTCCTATTTTTAGGAGTTGGACTACAATTTTTGGCATGACTATATTTGGCAGTTCTATTTCTTCTTTAGGGCCTCTAGGGGTATCCATTATTGACTAGTGTCATTTACCCTAAGGGCTGTAGAACTAGGGCTTCTAGATCATCTTTTTTGTAGGGTTTCAAACCCTCCTTTTGGCCCCTTCAGTGCGATCCCTTGAAGTCTTCACGAACACTTCCTCTTGCTGGACCAGATGGACTGTGTTTCTTTGTTTCTTCAAAACACATATGGTGGTGTGCTTTTCAAATCGGGTTGTGCCTAATTCAAAAGATGGCATTCCTAGTATTGAGTCTTGACTCTACCTTATTTGGTGATATCCTTTGTATTTCCGATCTTGGTACCTTTCTATGGGATGCAATGGTTGGTGATGTGGGGCCTACTTCTCAGCATTTGGTGGTGACTCATAATGCCTCTCACAAACCTATGACCTCTTGTTTCAAAAGGGAGACCCCTCTCAACTCCTTTGATGCAATTTCCACTCACAAGTCCATAGATCTATCTCCCTCTATTTTATTGATGACTTTATGGATGATTCTTCACTTCTTTCAGTAGATCAACTTGTTTGTGTGGATCCTTGTCTTCAGCAATGTGATTTTTTTCCTTCTTGGATATACTATATTTTTTCCTTCTTGGACATACTATATGCAAGATCATTTTCTTGGTTTCTCTTGGATGTACTTTCAATGGCAACTTCAATCTTATCAACAGATTGTGATCTTTAGTGCTCCTTCAGTTGATCAGCTTACTTCAATCATCAATGGCTCTCTCTTTCAGAATTCTTCCAAAATCCCTCTTTACCCAATTGCCGAACCATGTTGGAACTTGGTAGTGGTACTGTGGTGTTCTGGGGAGGTTCTATCTTCAAACAACCCGCATTTAACATTACGATGATGCTATCTAATGCTTTCTCTTCCTAGCCTCCTATCCATCTTCAGGGAGGATGTTGTGCACAAAGGCCCACATTATGTTGAAATGGGTATTCATTAACCCTCTCACTTCTTTATTTCAGCTACGGTTGACCATCTTTTCAAGTTGGATATCCACAAACCAACTCTCACTTGTATTTCAGGCACCTATATTCTATATTTTTGCCACGACCACTCTTTATGAGGAGTTGGGTATTGATTAACCCACCCTCATCCTGTACTTGGGCTCCCATCTGAGTTTTGCTCTCTCATGTTCATCTGTGTTGGGTACGTAAACTCCCACACCCCTATTGTATTTGAGCTCTCTCAGTTGTGTCCAAGCTCTCAGATCGTATTGAAGCTTCCTTCTCAGTTGTGCTCTCCCAAGAGTATCCATGTTGGGTATTCATACACCCACACTATCTTGTATTTGAGCTTTCTCAGTTATGTTCGAACCCCCTTAGATATATGGAGTTGGATCTTCCTACTCTCTTTTCAGCTACGATAGTCTTTTTAGAGTCGGGTACTTCCATCTCTTCTCTCTTACAGGATGTTCCTTTCGACACTTCTTTAGACAAACAAATCAATGGCACTATTCCTCCAGTGAATGTGCAATATGGTTGGGATTTGCATTCCAATCCTCCTCCATTGGATGAGCAGGTTAGTGACAGTATTTTCCAGCAGATGAGCAGTTTGGCGGCAGCTTTTCTTTAGCAAAGGAGCAGTTTGGTGGTCACTTTCCTTTAGAGGATGGGCAGCTGAGAGTTGATTCCTATACAGGATGTTTCTTTGAGAGTTGATTCCTATAGAGCTGAGAGTAAAATATTTGAGTGCAAATCTGCTATCATGAATTAGGAAATTTAATAGCTATTCCATACACAACTCATGTATCAGTTAGTTTAGCTTATTTTATGCTCGTAGCCTTAGGCACTCCTCCAAGCTCCAAGTGCTTATCGCTAATTGTATTTGTTTTTTCAGTCCCAATGACCTACTCCTCCAAGTGCTTATCGCTGATCGAACTTTTTTTCAATCCCATTGACCTACCTTTTTGGTCATTCGTTGGACTGAATATTTATATTATGATTTACCTTGTCTTTGTCTCATGTTTAGAGGCTGGCTACTGCTCACAATTTGAAGTCCTGCATGTCACATCACTCCCACAAACCAAATTTTAAATGACCTAGAGCTATGGTAGGAAGGAATTTGCATGCTGATCACCAAGGAAGATGAACTTTTATAATGGCTTTAATTTTGCTGTCTTATTTTTTTCTTAATCTCCTCCATAACTTTAAAAATCCAGATTCACTCTTCTGCCTGGTTGACAAATTATTCTTTGGCACTCTAAGTAGCCCATGAACAAAGGATTGCAGCTAAGACTTTCAAGTTTCAAGACTGATTTAGGTTTCTCTATATGCCAAATCCAAACTACATGATAAATACTATCTGTTCCATATGTGCTTCATAGAAATTTATCCGTCAGAAAGGCTAGCTCAGTCCACCTACCAAAACTCTGGAACAGGTCAGCTTTAACAAAAGGAGTTAAGCTCAAAGCAAGCAAACTACAAGATCTCACCACATTCAACTAAATAAAAATTGGGGGCTATCTCACCCACGGAACTCCAGACCAGAAACGTCTTCAAGCCAGATCAGTCTTGAATGAGTGAGAAGAATATTTTGCATGAAAGCACGCCTATAAGGAAAAAAAAATTATCTCATTATGGTTCAGCATTACATGCCAGATGCATTACTCCTCCCTAGGAAAGAATGGACTGGAATAATACACAAGAAATGTATGAGACTTTAAAAAGATACAGTTCATAACAGGCAGTTTATACGGCAAGACTTCCTAGCTGCAAAAATAATGAATTCTCAAGCATCAGTTCTCCCTAATCAAATAATATTAGATACTAAAATTGTCACTTTTAGATAACCACAATAACTGGACAATAAGAATATACACAAGAAAATATAAGTCAAACCAACCATATCTGAAACAGAAAACCCCTTTGTCCAATTTACAAGATTGCCAGAGTCAATTGATGTTTGCTTCACTGGAAAGGAAAACGTGAAGCCAATCTCCCTTTGTTGACCAGGAGGCAAATGAAAGTTCTCGCCCTCAGTTGCAACAAATCTTACTAGTTCAGAAGCAATGTAGTCAAACAACTCCTGCAATCAAATGCCAGTCAGTTTAATGGAATGCATATCTGGAATCACAGGTACAGATAGACTGCCTCAAACAAACAAACAATTATAGGCACTTCCACAAGGTACCCACCTTGCTTGTGCTAACCATCAGATTTGGAGGAATGGGAACTTCCTCAAACTCTTGGTTAACAACCCGTCTTTCAATGCCACCCAATTGGACACGCAAGACTCGAAAATTGGTTCCACCAAGATCCAGTGCATAAAAGAGCCCATTTTCATGCCTTTAACAATGAAAGCATGCAACGAGTTTCATGTAAGTAAATCCCAAAATTGCTGCACTAACCAGTCAAGGAAAGCAATAGCAGAGCATTTTAACTAAACAAGCTCAAGATCAACAGTTGATAGTAACACAACTTTCATTCTGTCTGACAGAATATTAAAAACCTAATCCAATGCCAAAAAAATGAAATCAACAAGATATATAATACAGTGACAATAACATGTTTATTGGAAAATAGTATTTAAACATACACTTAAATTGATTCATAAGGTGTGATATGCCACCCCCAAGAATCAATTATAAATACAGATGGAGCAACACAAGCTCAAGAGAATATGACGACAAATTGAAATAATAGTTCTTGTTAAAGCGCCATTACCTAGGAGCTTATATCAATCATCTAATGAATCCTAATGTTTACAAGTGCACTTCAGAATGTGAAACGTTATAACAACTCATATCAACAGTATGTGAAAGAGAAAAGGCCAAAGAGAAGATACAAGTCACATTCTTTGGGATTAGCCTCTTCCTGTATAAACTAGTATCATTGGAGTGTTGTACAATGAAAGAGACTTGTTATATTCCAATGTTCCACCAAGTTTCTGGGATGCAAGGGTGTGGGAGCAGAATGCATCTGGGGGATATGTGGAAGCAGCTCCCAAATTCTACGGAACATCGTAGGGGACGTCGAGGTCTTCAACATAGGGGATCCCACCCGAAATACCAAAAAATTAATATAAAAATATATGAAAACTGAAACATAAATCATCGAAATCTTATAAATAACAATGTACCAATAAGTCCAGTTGGCTAGCTCAAGAGATTGAGTGTTTTGAGCTTCACGTAGGAGGTCTTGGGGTCGTTTCCCCATGCTGGCTTCCTCTATTACATGCCTCACTTGATGTCCCTACTAGGTCAGATGCTATAATCAGTGCCGACAGGTTTACACTAGGTGTCATCCACAAAATGCAGGGAAGTGCCCAGGGGTTTCCCTGAAAGGTCTTCCTTGGAAAAAAATAACATTGCACCAATAACATACATCATTACATGTAACATAATAAATCTTAAATGATATATGTAATTGTGTAACATAACATACTAATAACGATTCACAAATCATCTATCACCATTGTACTTCTCATTATACCTAGAAAAAATTTTAAATTAGAAGATGTAGATCTAAGTCTTAAGATCAGGGATACAAAGTGAAAAAACGAAATACAATGATACTGAAATGAAAAATCTTATACATCAAAATTTTAAATGTCTGAAGACTTAAAGAGTCAAGTCTATCAAAGCAAAAACAAACTAAAAGTAGCAAGAACAGGTCAAATGACAAAGGAGCATAACCGATAGAGGCAATGCCCCTCTAGACTCTTCAATTACTGCACGAAGGAATCAGGCTCAACCATTTGAACAGTGAGAAAATGAGAACTAAAATCAAAATGCAACGACTTAGGCTGCTTAGGGTTTTTGAGATTAAGTTTATATTCATTTTATTAGATTTTTTGTTGTTTTTTTTTTTTTTCCTTAAAACAGCTGACTTTTGTCCAAAAGGGAGTGTGGGGACGTTTCATTTTTTTTTTTTGGGGGGGGACATTCCTTACTGTGTTCCTTTGCATCACCCCTAAAAGGGGACGTGGGGGAATGTTCCCCTTGGAGTACCCACATCCCAGAAGCATGTCCCCTACCCTCAGGATTGTGTCCCCATGTAACACTGTTATATTCCTCTAGAACAAGTATCAACAGATGGCCTCATTATTAGGCTTCCTGAATATTTACAAGCTTGAATAAGTTCAATGGAAATGTGTCTAGACTCTGGATATTTACAGCAATGTAATCGCATTTCATATGGATATGAGCATGTATGTTTCAAAATACATGTGTCGTTAGAACCAAACTAACTTATAACACAAAATGGCCTATGACATTAAAAAATCCAAATTACATATGAGTCAAGTTCATAAGAACTAACTAATACTTGGTATGTAGTGAAAGAAATTTTTAGATATTCTGACTAGTGCATCTTGCTGTTTCTTACCGCTAGAGTAGTCTAATATGTGGTGTTTTGGTTTCAACTTTCTACACAATACTATTTCAGTTTGATTCAGCATTTAGTTATTTTAAAGACAAACTTCAGCATTCAAGAAAATCATCGATACAAACAGGTGGATCTCCTAATTCAGAGGAATTTTTTAGAAAGCAACTTCCGAATATATCAGTAACTACTAACATCAATATAAATAAGAAAGGTCACTTGGAGTGCCTAAAATCCAAAATTTGGCCACAGTTTGGAAGCAAGGCACTTGACAACTTCATGGGCTCAAAATCTCCATACAGGAGGTCAAATTAAATTTTCTCTCTCTAGAAAGGGGGACGACATCTTCTCTGACCACTAAGGGGGAGAGTTGGACTCTTACACTAATTTTATTCTTCTTGCAGTGCTTATTCTTAGAAGCTTGATTAATTTCTTCACCCAACTGTCTCTGACGATGACACTTCGCAACTGAAATGAAAGGCTTTGAGGGAAGAGGCTGAGAGAAATGCAAAGTACACTCTTGATATCGATTTGCAAAAGCTTTGAGAAGATCAAAGGCTTCAAGGGAGGAGAATGAGAGATATACATAGTCCTCTCCTCATGTAGATCTGCAATAGCTTTGAAAACAGCTAAGCTTTCTCTTGTGGTATGTAATATTAATAAAATGAGATAGAAGTTCATCACCATTGAAGATTATTGCTTGCGGATTAGCACAGTGCAGGTTCTATTCGCTTATTCCGTGATAAAAAATCAACAGAGGTGTTGCTCCTTCTATCCCCAATGGAGGCCCCAATCATAATTGAACTTCTACAAGCAAAGAAAATAGCTGTAGTAAGAAAATTGTGCTTCTATCTTCTTATTACGGGCCCTAATTCTGTAAAATTTCAAATATGTCATTCCCTAAAACATGTATGTGAAGAGTGTTTCATGTCTTCTGTCTTTGCATCATGAAAAGAGTGTTTCATAGGAAAATTTAGGGAAAGGCTCCTGCCTCAAAATGGCTGTGGACTGTTGGATATAAAGTAAAAACATATGTATATCACTTGAAAGGTCAACTAGCATAGATCCATGACAATTGGCAAACGATATCCTCCAAATTTACTAAAACCTTGCCTTCCCATACCAACATTCAATTCTTTTAAAGCCTATGGCAGTTGAAAATTGAAATGATAGACTTTGTTTTTTTCTTTTAAGCAAAGAGAGTCCAGGCGCATAGTCCTTTTGTCATTAGTATAGGATACTCTAAAGTAGAACAAAAAAATGAATGAACCTTCCAGCGGTGAATTTATCCTCTTGTATGGAGATTTTAGTGTCAAAATCGTTTAGACATCCTTATCATAGCACTATGTCATTAGTTGGAGAACTAAGAAACTGTAGTGGCAAACAAAGGTTGAGGAAATCATTTGCCTTGAGGCAGATTATAGTCCTAAATGTATTTAAGCCTTAAGGTGGCTTATAAATACATCACAGGTGAAAATGACTAGAGGCACACAGAGGCAAACTAATGCGCCTACATGGGTGCCTAATAAGAACAGAGTTAGTTTGAATCCTGAACTTAGCAAACTCAAAATCAAATTCATAAACTAGATAATGGTCTGGATCAAAGCCTAGAGATTTTAGCTACTGAAATGATTAAATCCTCCTAACAAAGCCGGTTCCTTCAAGTAGTAATTGAGCAAATAAAATCTGACAATCCAGTGGACCAACCCACTTGACCAAAACGCACCAGGGCCTTCAAAACTAAGAATCCTTCCTACACATACAGGCTCCCAAGAAGAAGACAGATGTCAATATACACAAATTTCTGGTAACTTCTTCATAAGACAATTTTATTGATGTCCATAGCTGACAAGATGTTGGTAGAATATGGAGGATGTGCTCAAATAGAAGGCTTTTAGATTGCCTAATGGACATCCCAAGTCCCATTCTTGCCTACACCTTGGGCAGTCAATAGCCTAAACTAGGTTGGTTAATATTCATGCCAAGAGGAGGATTTTATAGTCATAGAAGCAATTCCAAGACACTACAACATAGACATATCGGACTGTTGTTTCAACACACACCCACATAATACGTCCCACAAATGAGGAGGACAAGGCCAAGCAAGCATGAATATTGACCCGGGAACCAATCAACAATCCCATTCACATAAGGATCATGGTATGTTGGGACTTATATATTACTGTGGACCAACCCTCACAACCAATGTGACAGTGGGATAAACCAATGTTACAGTGGGATAACACAAGAGGATCCGAAGGGGATGGAGATTTATCAACACAGATCCATCAACACTTTGTGTTTGTGTGTATGTAACCGTGCATTGAATTAGACAATGCAGTCGCTACATTGAATGTGGATGCTATCACAAACACATCAAAATCCAGGTTTGATATGCATCTTGAGGTTGTAAAGCCTGGCGATTTGCAATCTAGTGTCCTGACATTTGTGTTTATGTAACCGTGCATTGAATTTAGACAGTACAGTGGCTGCAATGAATGCGGATGCTATCACAAACCCATCAAAAATCCAGGTTTGATATGCATCTTGAGGTTGTGAAGCCAAAGGAATTGCAATCTGGTGTCATGGATCCCCCACTACTTCATGGCATATTCTGATGAGATATTGTCCATTCAATGTTGCCAGGCAATAAAACCACTAGATGGACTTCAGCTTAAAATAAACATGGAATTCAGACACGATCCTAATAATCATTATGCATTTGAAATGAATCTGATACTTGTGATTGGTGTTTGCGGGAGTAGGAAAGAGGGGAAATATAAATACCCTGTGGGTAAATTCTCCACGTAGCTTAACAGCATCTGCAGCTTACTCCCATTCTCCGAAGCAAGTCCCGCGAACATCTCGGCATCCATGGCGTCCACCACATCTCTGAGAAGCGTCAAAGGAGTAGCACAACTCTGCTGAAACTCCTCCAGAATGGCCACAGCGCGCCTACATTTAATTCTATTGACAATCCGCTGCCTAACAATGAAACCCGCCGCAGCACACGCAGCAGCAGATAATACTAAAATTGCTCGCGCAGCAGCCTTGCCCATTTTCTTTCACAGATTAATCAAGAACTCTTCACTGAAATTTTATCGAGAAAATTACTATTGGGCATCAACAATTGCTACAGACCAACAAACAACCTTAAAAAACCTTCTGCTCACCAACCTGTATTCGAAATAATCCTGATTTATGGACCCCGGAAGAGGCCTTTGGAAGCTTTAGTATTTCAAATCAAATCGCAATAATGGATCTGAGACGAGACGAGGATGGAGAAGAGAATCAGAATATGCTCTACCACGTGTATAAAAAGAAAAAACGAGATTCTGTATGATCGCTAGCGAACAAATGGCCATCAAATATCGTCGGATCCGGGCTCTGTCATCGAGCGATCAGATGTTACGCACGGACACGCCTCGCGAAACCAAACGGGAAAAATGACAAGAGTTCACTTTGCGGGATTCGAGGCCACGACGTCGACAGACCGAAGGTCCGGCGCTATTATATACAATGGAAACAGTTGAGAAAATCCGAGGAGGGGTCAATTATTAGAGGTAGAAAAGATGATTTTTTTCTGGCATATTCTCCGGCATGGAGGACTGGACAGTCTCGTGGTTGTTCAGAGTAATGCAGCGTGTAGCAGTGGGGGAATTTTAGCATTTTGGGGCATGAGGTTTCTGTCGCTACATTTAGGATGTGGAGCTGCAGGGTGGACGCAGATTTGAATGGTAATGCTGTGCGATTAAAACAAAAGAGCGTCTGTCGGATCTGGTTTATCGCATTGGGATAAATTATTATTTTTCAAATGCGTTTTTCTTATTTTGGGAACTTCAGGATTGGGTCATGGCCTATGTTTTGATCATTTTCCAATTTGATTTTGTGAAAAATTCAATGGCTTACTTTTCCAATTTGGTTTTGTGAAAAATTCAATGGCTTATCTGTTTCGTCATTTTCTAATTTAGTTTTGTGAAAAATTCAAGTTTTGTTTAATTTGTAAATTTTGATCAAACATTAATTCCGTGGTTACAAAATACTTTAAATTTATAAAATTTTTTAAATATATAATATATTAAAAAATGGTTTTTCAAATAAGTAAAAAAAAATTATGTATAAATTAGATGTAGTTTAAGTGATTAAAAGGAAAAAAATATTTCTTATTCAATTTTAATTTTAATTTTAATTTGGTTGTTTGAAATCTGTTGAGACAAAAAATAAATGGAGAGAAATGTTAAGGGTTGATGTGGCTCAAGGAGGTTAGTCCCATGTCTTTTTAAATTGATTTTTATAATTTGGTTAAAATTTTTAATAAGTTGAAATTGTACTTGTACATACTTTATTCCCCACTTGTGATATATAAGGAGAAAAACATGTTTTTAACTATTAGACCCACTCATGTTTTTTGAAATCTGCTGAGACAAAAAATAAATGGAGAGATGTTAAAGGTTGGTGTGGCTCAAGGAGGCTAGTCCCCCATGTCTTTTTAAATTGATTTTTATAATTTGGTTAAAGTTTTTAATAAGTTGAAATTGTATTTGTACATACTTTATCCCCCACTTGTGATATATAAGGAGAAAAACATGTTTTTAACCATTAAACCCACTCAAATTGCACTGGAGTTGAGTATTTTATTTTGGTGGAGTATTAAAGGTATGGTATAAATAAGTTTTGTGCAATGTGTCAATTAAGTTTAGTTCAAGTGATTGAGATGAAGTCTTATTCTCTCATTCAAATTTTAATCCACTTAAATTCATGCACCATTTGACTGACTTAGCCTTATGCCTTAAAAAATCTAGGAAAATGCCCTATGAATTTTCCCCAAAATATATTACCTAATTTTATATAATATTAATTTTGTAACATAAAAGAGATTGTTATCACATTAATTTAAGGATTTATTATTTATATTTAGTTTTTGAGTGACTAAATTTTATAATGTTATTAATGTTTTATAAGTTCTATCTATTCCATTATTTATAAAAAGATTATTTATAATTACTTTAATAATATTATATTTTAAAATTAATATTTAAATTAACAATTTTTTAGTTATTAATAATGTACTAAAAATTATTCATGATGATGATGATGATTAACGTCCATTGAGATCGAATTGGTCTATCGAACCTTAGGAGGGTAAGGGATTACTTGCAATTCTTTAGAATTTTGTTTCTATGCTCGAAAAGTATTAAGAGAAGCTTTCCAAGATCACCATAGTTTTGATGAGTTAAAAGGTTAGGAAGGTTGGTACTATGACAAATATTTTGAAATTGAGATCTAATCTGGGTATAGGTTGGACAATCTAAGAGAAGGTAGTTTTCATCGTCAACCTTCTTAGTGTCACAAAGGTGACACACTCTTTCATCCCATGACATTTTAGGAATTGACCAACATCCATTTTCACTATGGAGCTCGTGAGAATTTGTTCTTATCTTACCAATGTTTATTTTTTTCTTTACACTTGTCAAAACAAAGAGATATTTTGATCTTCTAGATTAGGGTTGATTACATCCTTATAATACCTTGATTTTCTTTTTTCCTCTAACTCTTTATCACACCACATTTTCTCCTTAAATTTTGATTTGATGATATTTTTAATAGTATCCTTATGCAAAATGGTGTCTTCCATGATTCCCCAATAACTTAACCAAGATTGGGCATCTTTATTCCATCCTTGCTTGAGTCGATGGTGGTTACAACTTGATTTTGAAGCAATTTTAGGAAACCTATTGTCTTCCATGTTGTTTAACTTGTTCTTATACATTAGGTATCGCGTCATAGTTGTGCTCTCATTGGGGGGAGGCTTGTCTCTAAGAGGAGGATGGGATAGGGCATATTTCCTTTAATTTTGAGATTATAGCTTATAAAATTATTTTGTATTTGCTCTATCTTTCTCCAAGATTCACGAGAGATACTACATCCCCGGACTTCACACCCATAAAGAATAAAAAGTATAACAAGAGCCTCAAAGAGGAGTTTCATTGTATCTCATATCCAAAGATCGGCTTATTTACAATTGTTTTCAAGCCCATAATAAGTTTTTCATCCCCCAACAATCCTTTTCTCAATGTTATAATTCTATTTAAGCTTGTGGTGAATATCAATTCCAATATATTTGTATGAAGTCACTTCGTCCAAGTTGTTGTTGTCATATACAAAGGTATCATAAGTGATCTTATTGGATTTAATTATCATGACCTTAGTCTTGTCAGTATTAACAGTCATACCCATATTGGAGAAAAAATCCTTGAGGATTCTTAGTTGGTTTTCAATATCATGGGGACTCCTCGCCATAAGAACGATATCATTGGCATAAAGAAGAAGATTAATTACTATATGAGAGTATGGCCAAGACAACATGCTTCTTCCGCAAACTTCTAACTTGTCAATGCATATGCCAAAAAGGGTAGGGGACAAAACTTGCTTGACTTCAATATTGCAATTAATCTCTTTCAACCAGCCCTCGGTGTTCTTAAACTTGGAAATAACGTTCTCATACAACCTTATTGCAACCACACTTTTATCTCTTCCAACCTATTCCAAAGGTTTTTCTTAGGAATCGTGTCAAAAGATTTTCTAAAGTCAATAAAACAACAAAAAATATTGGTTTTAGTATTGTGGAAATCCTCTGCAATGATCCTACATGTAACAAGATGGTCCACAGTTGAATGATATCTCCTAAACTCAGCCTGAAATTTAACTCTTTAACCGTGACTTTCTAGCCAAAGGTTGATCTTCTTTTCCAAAACAATTCCATAAAGCTTGGATAAAATCGGGCTAACCATAATGGTCCTATAATTAGAGGGAATGTTTCTATCCCCATTTTTAAAAATAGGAACAATGAGGCTTTGTGTCCAAGGTTTAGGGAAGCCCTGCTTGACTGTTAAGAAGAGCTTGTGTATGTGAGGGATGAGGATAGACCCTTCGATTTTAAAAAATTTAGCTTGGTAGCCTTCAATGTACTTAGCTTTCCCATTTGCAAGTCACTTAACCCCAAACTCTATGTCATCCAAAGAAAAAACTCCATCCTCTGTAGGGACAACATGAATAATGTCCATGGCATTAGGGAACTCATAAAGACTTTTAAGGTAGAAATTCCAGTCCCTTAAGGGAATCATATTATTTTCTTTAGTATTATGAATTAGAATTTTCCTCCAGAACTTCTTAGGATCCATCTTAGATAGTTGTGACAGTTGCTCTTGCCTTTTATTGATATAGTACCCTTTTTTTCCTTTTAATTAGGGATGTCTACGTAGTGATCTTATCGAGTTTTAAGGACTCATTAGAAGCATCCCTAATGGCTTTCCTAGAAATTTTACATTATTTATCATGCCAAGGGTTGGTCGTTCTATTATTATCTTTACAGGACACCTCGAAAGAGAACTTGTTAATAGAAGTGGAAAGGGTAGTTGTAAAATTATGATATAGGTCTTCAATGTTGTCCTTAAAAGTTAGGAGATGTAATTCACTATTTAAATCCTTGAAGAAAAGGTCAACTTTACTTTTATCAAAGCGCAGTTGCCTTTGATTATCAGAATTCTCTTCAATGGTGCTCTTGTGCATGGCAAAGTTTAGAGTTAGGGTTAAAGGTCTATGATTAAAGTCAGGTTCATGGTCATTTAAAAGGTCAAAAGTTACTATTTGGTTGGAAACAAGGATATCAGATATCACACAATATACGACACTACTACCTAGCCCGTGAATACAAGTCATTTGGTTAGAGTTTTTCCACTTCATTACTCCATTGCAAATTATTAGGTCTTGAGAGCTGCAAAGCTTGACCAACTCAGTAACAAACAAATTCTTAATTAGGTCTTCAGAGATTTTTTTGTAGCTATTAGATAAAACAAGGTCATCATCTAGCCATAAAGGATTCTGGTTGGAATCATTGCTTAAAAGAGTAGCTTGGTTAGTTGCAGTCCTAGCATTAAAGTTTCCTAGCAAGAGGATATTACCTTCATTTTTCAAACTATAAATATCTTGTTCTAAATTATTAAAGAGACAATTGCTTTTTCTTATAAAAAGTAAAATTAATAGGTGCAAAATAGCAAATTGCTATATACATCTTCTTATCATTAGTGTATGAAATTTCTATCCAAATGTAGTGATTGAGAGGATCGATCTTATGAAGTTGAATGTGAGGAAAAATGTTCTTTCCAATATAACAAGTTATGCCTCCTATCCCTCTACAGTGGGACTTCTTGTTCCATGTCGACCACAAGACAAATCCTTCTATGTTAGGGACCTTAGACTCTCCATGCTCCCAAGTTTCAACTAGGCAAATAATATCAATATCACTCGGGATCAAACTTATCATAGGACCTTTGTGCCATGGAAAGCCACGACAATTCCAAATAGAATATCGAGTGTCCCAAATTCCTACTTATTATTATCCTTCTGGTCTCTATTCCCAACAACAACTTTTCGATTTCTAATTATTGTATGTCTTCCTTCTTTCCTGACTTCTTTTACCTTTTGAACTTCCTTCCTTAATTTAGCTTGGTCTTTGGGAGTGAGGTCTTCATTTATAAATATTCCTGACCCTTTTAAGCTCAAAGATTTACTAAGAATGCTATATTTATGGTCATTACAACTTACTTTGACATAGATCAACCTATCTTTATGATCAATTATTTTTCCTAGCCTCTTTGCTTCTATGAGGTAAGTTGTTTCAGTTTGTGATTTATTTTTAATTCTTCTTTTACTAGTGCTAGCGTATCCTCCTCTTGTTGTTCTTTTATACCAAAAATTATGAGGTTCAAGGATCTTTTATTATGCTCATGGTCCAGTTCGATTAACTTATTCATTTCCTCTTTGATGGGTCCGATATCCAATTTGTTTTCTAGATTATTGAGGGTTAAATTGTTGGTTAGTTTTTCTTCTAG